>JAUCMU010000042.1:11465786-11492058 GCA_032275025.1 Enteromius treurensis
CACACATTTCAGAGCGGTCACGCTGGAGGGCGTTCCCAAAGCGTACTAGACGCAGCTCGAGTTCCTGAAAGGGAACTGAGTTTTAGATTGAAACTCAATTTCGATACTGCTCTTCATCATCAATACATCATCTGATTCCAGTCTCCTCTCTCTGACAGAGCTCTTTTTTCACATTCGCTGAATATTCTACAGATGATTTATAATGAGAAGTGATTCCTGCTGTCGCAGAAGCTTCAACGATCCCTGCAGCTTTCTGACAAAAATAAAACACTTTAACTCTTGCAGACACACAAACGAAGACATAAGCATTGACATTTTTCTACTGTAATTTAAAATAATGAAATATTTGTGTACTTGTATAATAAAATAGTTCTGTCTCAGTAATAATAATATTAATACCAACAATGCTAAATGTTTGAATCTTTATTACTATATTTATTATTGTGTTTACATTATTTCAGTAATGTGAATGTGGACTGATGTGAGTTTTTTGTTCTGTGTCGATGTTCAGGAGAATCACTGCCGGCGGATCAAGATTCTGGGCGACTGCTACTACTGTGTGTCCGGCCTGACCCAGCCCAAGACTGACCACGCTCACTGCTGTGTGGAGATGGGTCTGGACATGATCGACACCATCACGTGAGTCTGGGCTCTTCTCCAGCGTTCCAGCACTGCTTCTTCTGAGAGGACATGTGCTGACCGTTCCTCTGACTCTCAGTCAGTCTCACTGAGCATCTGTAAATGGATTAGATTTATATTTCATGATTTAAGAGAGCGGTATGCACATATCCTCCAGGAACATGCTGCATATCTTATTCATGACTATTTTGAAACACTTTAGAGTTCTTCTCCATAGCCCAAGAACATCTTCAAGCAGTGCTAATTGTTTTATTTCGCTAATAAAATTATAATAATTGTCACAGCAACTAAAACAACTCTTACTGTCACTGAGGTAGTTGAAATGAAATATGTTGCTTAGTTAGACACAAACATGTTATAATATTCACAACTGGTCAATACATATACATTGCAGCAAAAGATCTTTATCTCAAATAAAAGCTGATCGTTCTGTTCATCTGTGAATCCTGAAACGAACGAAATGTATCATGTTTTTTTTTTTTTTCTGATGTAAATAATATAAATAATTGCAGTCTTGGTGAGCAGAAGAGACTTCTTTTAAACAGCTGGTGTAAGCGATGTTCTGATTGTGGGAGATCTCCTGTGTTCTTCAGGTCGGTGGCTGAAGCTACTGAGGTGGATCTGAACATGCGTGTGGGTCTGCACACAGGAAGAGTGCTCTGTGGCGTGCTGGGTCTCAGGAAGTGGCAGTATGACGTGTGGTCCAACGACGTGACGCTGGCCAACGTGATGGAGGCTGGAGGTCTGCCCGGGTGAGGAGCTCCAACACCAGCATCCTCTACACACGCTAAACAATAGACACCTGAGCTCTTCTCAGTAAAGATACTTTGTTTAGCCGATGAAAACGAGTTCATGCAATGCTGATTGTCATTGAGGTAATTATTTAAGATAAAAACGTGTAAAGAGTCTCGTATGACATGCGTTAATAATTCATAACTTAGATATTGTCTTTGTTTGTAAACCAACTTACAAGACTAAGATATCCAGTAACAGATACAAGCTACCCACTAGACACAAACCTGAAAAAAAGAGATGAGCTCTTTCCATCGCATTCAGAGGTGGACGAAGTACACAAATCAAGTACTTGACTGAAAGTACAGATACATACTATAACATATTACTCCAGTAAAAGTGAAAGGTCTCCTAAAGTACTTGTTTATTTTTGTGCTTAAGTAAAAAAGTACTGATAAATTAATTTAGCAATTTTATACAGTCTACTCAATTTTATAAAGCACATATTTATTTAGAATCTTACTGCTGCTGCAACCCAGTCTCACGGCACTTCGTGACTAAATCACAAAATTGAATTAAATTTGTTTGTTCGTGGCAGGGACACGTTTATTTCACTATTTTCGTTAACTTACGAATAAATACTGTGAGACTGGGCTGGCTCAAAATACCTGAGATATTTGACGAGCATGATGCAGTAATGATCACTGTGAAGCTTACACTGCAGTGTACTCGAGAGAAAACAGATTTAACCACTTAATTTTCACCAGTAAGAAGAAAGTGTTTTGAAGCTTAGGTTATTGTTTTGCAGAATGTCACAGAACGTTATATATGATAAAAAAATAGGAAGGAAAATATCATATTTTATTTAATTTTTCTTCTCAAACCTTGTCTGTGTTGTAAACATTCTTGGCCAAGTACCCCCAGAGGGCATTACTACCCACTTTGATAATAACTGTAGTTACCTGAACATCACATCCTTTCTTTTCCCCCTCAGATTACTATATTACAAAAAAAATTGGACATTATCTAAAATAACTATAACTTAGCACCAGCAAGCTTGTTAGCTGAACAATCAGCATCAGATAACAGTATTTAGACCTACTTATTTTCAGTATGTTTATGAATTAACAGTCTTATCTGTCCACTCCGCTAGTTGATCCAAACAATATAAAAATATAGACCATTGATAAACAATATAAAAACAGACGTAGGGCTAAATGAGTAACGTTAGCATTTTAATAAAACTGCTAACGATAACGTTACAGCAGCAGGGAATATGAACCTTTTTTGACCTGAAGACACTGATGTTGATGTGTCTGCATTCCTTTCAGTGGACTTAAATAGATCACCCTTTACTGCTGTGTAACAAACTGACAATTTTTACCTAAATATGATTTTCTGTTAAAATTAGGAACTTACACTGCCTGGAGTAAATGCCTTGTACAAACTCATACTGGTAAACTCGTTCAGTAACCAGTAATTTACTGGTGATGTTACAACTTTTCATACTGGTAAATTGCCGGAATGAATTTACCGGGATTTTTTAAAAAGGTTGTGTTCACACAGGATCTCTTAACAGTAGTTTGCTAGTAAAATCTGTAGGTGTGAAAGAGGGTATCGACTGTTCCAAGATGCAGACGTGTCAACATGTCTGGAGCGGTCGAATGTGGCATCTATCTTTACATATCTACATTCTAATCATCATCAAACAGGAAGTACACTGGTGTAATTTCTGTGTGAGTGTTCTATGTGAGTTCTGATGTGAGAAACGTCACCATGGTGATGCATCAGTATCTGCTCTCCATCTGTCTAATGGAGAGGCTTAAAGGGCCGAGTGAAAGATTAATGAGAGCATTCATGATAATGTTGTAGGCCAGTGCAGGGCTTGTTGTAAACTCATCCTCTACAGTCTCACAAGTCAGTGCTCACTATCTATGTATCTATCTGTCTGTCTGAAAAAAAGTTAAGCAGGGATATATTTATTGATTGTGCTGATTACGCAGCAAAACTCTAATCAATGATTATTACTCTATTAATATGAAGCGTCATATGACACTGAAGGCTGGAGTAATGACTGCTGAAAATTCAGGGGTGTGTGTGAGGCACATGATGTCATCACTGTCAGCCCCTAATCTTTGATATTTGCTGACCAATCAAAATGAACTCATTTTGTCAAACAAAGTGAAATCTTCCAGACATCCTCAGATTGTTTTGCAGAGAGCCATGAACACTTTGTTGGAGCCCTGCAAATCAAAGTGCGGTTATTGAGTTTGACACAAAACAACTGCAGAAAAGTTCCTGCGGCTGATGCTGAACAGATTCGACTGACGCCATTTAGAGAATTCACAGAATCACTGTAGTTTTTATTTAATGAAAGCCTGCGGATGAGGAACAGGTCTCCCTTTAGGAAATGAACTACAGCTTTCCACTCCCCACACTGGCCACACGCACACACACGCTCTTGCCTCATTGAACAGTTCAGGGCAGCCATAAATGGAATCGTCTCTCTGTGGTTGAACACGATAAGGAAACTCCACCCAATGGTAAGCTTTCTACTGGAATTGCTGATTGACAGTTATTTGGCTGATGTCATTCATGAAAATGGTTACTAATAAGACACACCCTCTCATTTCTCATGTGATTTGCCCTTACACGACCCCTCCTTTAAAATAATCATATTGTGTTCTTTTCCTGTTAAATCACAGGCCAGGTTTTACTCACCTGGGTAGTCAAGGGTTCATACAAAACGTTTGCATGCAATATTTCTCTTGACCAGGATTAGAAATCAGCCCGAGGGTTAAAATATGGCCTCCATTGTTTTTTTGTTTTTTTTAATTCCATATCATTGTTATATTAGTAGTAATTTAGTAGTATTTAGTAATTTAGCAGCTCTGCCTGCTGTAAAATGTAGTTTCTTGTGTTAAAGATATCTTGTGCATTATTAACTGCTGAATTATCTTGGTATAAGAGCTATTATTCAGAAAGATGTTTTGTTAAATAACTTTCATTTAAAATGAAACTCCCATTTTTATTTGGTCAGAATACAGAATCCATTAATTAATGTTCATTTATATTTCTGACAATAAAAGACAATCTTTCTGCTTATGTGGCATATATGCCGTTTATTCATTTGCATTGTTTAAAAGAATTATCATTATTTTTTATTTAATTTATAGGTCATTTAAAAGATAGGCCTACTAAAATGAAAATCCTTTTGTGTGTGGGAGGGCTGAGGCGACAGAAGGATGATGATGTTTTTGCTTAGGTGTCAGCACCCGATTGTGTTTTTCGGTTCTCTATCCTGTACCATTGTTAATCTTCTCAGTCCGTCTGAAATCATCTGTTACACACTCAGTTATCATCAGGAAGTGAATTATTTGTACCCTCATGCCTTCTTAAAGTCCTTGTGTCATGAGGGGGTTGGTTATTCTTATGCTTTTAAATCAAATAGGCTATTCAAAACTGAGATAATATTTCACAGGGTTTGCCTTCATCGGAGCGGCCAGCATCTTATCAGGAACATTGTGACAACAGCTCTAGATACTGTTGAGTTTCACACTCAAGGGGGGCAGGGGGTGGTAGTGCCAGTTTGTGCCGGATTATAGGCAGAATGCTTTCCAAATGCTTTGGAGATCATCCGTGAGTCACCCTCCATAACATGGTCTACCTGTTGGTTTTCATTAATGTTTCACATCAGGAGACAATAAGACTTAAATTGTGTGCTTGAGTGAAAATAGAAAGTTTGACTTTCAAATGTGTTTAATAGTGTGACGGAGTGTCTATGTGATTCATGTTGCAGCTATGCATGTAAATTAGACGTTCTGTTGTGAAATATCTTGCAATGTGTGTGTGTCTGGATGTGGTCCAGTGTAGTGGCCTAATGGATAGGGAGTCCGACTTGTAACCCAAAGGTTGCGGGCACCGTTTCCCCCACTGCTCCCTGGGTGCTGCAGCACTGGTTGCCCACTGCTCCGGGTGTGTGTTTACGGTGTGTGTGTGCACGTGGATGTTCACTTCTCACTGCTGTGTGTGTGCACTTGGATGGGTTAAACGCAGAGCACAAATTCCTAGTATGGGAAACCATACCTGGCCACATGTCACTTCCCTTTCCTTTCCTTATTTGTACATAGTGCTAAAATCCAACTAAATTTATGCTGAAGTGTATTTGAATGTGCCAAAGTGGAACTATTGCAAGTATACTTCAGCTACACCTTATATATCGTGCATGTAAAGACATTATATTCTTAATATTATTAAGATTTTATTAAAACATCATACAATCCTCATCAATACTGCCACTAAAACACATTTAGGCTTAATATTAAAAATGTGCTTTATGCACAAATACTGAAAATAAGTCTCGAGCAGCATGTCAGTAAATATTAGTATGAATATATATATATTATATATATATAAATGTGTTACTTTTTTACTAGGGATATCATTGTAGTCATTTAATTTTTTCATCCTAAACAAATAAATGATGTCATTTCCGAAAACTAGAATAAACATTTATAGACTCTGCACATTTTCATTCACATACACACAAAATGACTAAATTACTTTACCAAAAAACATAACTAGTAATATTTTAACGTAAACATTCATGTCTTATTGAATATTATACATATTTTAGCATAATTTATAAGGTAATTTTCTTGTATTTTCTCAATAAATTGTGTGAAATATTAATATATAATATTATTTTCCTCTGTATGTGGTGTGATGAATCAGTCAAACATTTTTACATTATTTTCTTTTGCAATTACAAGTTTTGTGTGCAAATATGTTTCTAGGATACAATTGCTTGCACTTGCTTTTTTGAAAGTCATTGTCAGAAGGAAAAGTGCTGACAGAAATGTCAATGAATTATTAATCCACATACACATACATTTTAATATTTTTGCTTAAGTGGCAAACTTTACAAAAGATAGGAAAGTTAGTGACTATGCATAATGATGATGTGAAAGGAGGGGAAAATATAGACCTTCTGGCAAACAGAATCATAAGCAGTGAGTCATGACGAGAAGGAAGGAGATCTCCTCTGACGAGTGAAACAGTAATCACTAATGCTCACAGGTAGCCTCCGCGATAACATACAACACTACCTCTGCTACAACACTTCCTCTGCAGTAAAGAACTGGTGCTTACTTGCTTTGCATGAAAGGAAGGAGGGAGAATAATGAGTTAAGAGTTTAAACTCACAGTATCAGGGTAAAACGCAATACTCACATCTGTTCATTAAGACCTCTGCTTTTAAATACAAGTTAATCTTTAGAAACCATTTGAGGCCTTATGTAGAACATTTCGACGTATGCACCAGGATTCAGTTGAACACTATGAATTTGTTACTAAATCTTACGTTTGTTTGTCTTGCATTTGTTCATACAGGTACATGCATAGGTTTCAACTGTGCATCATACAATGCTACTATTTTGTTTCTAATATATGGGTTCCATCTCAAGTGCTTCATCTTGCTAACTTAAGCATTTGTTTTCTATTATGTACTATTGTACCATTTTGTTGTAACTTTCTGCTGATTTCAGTGTTGCAAAGGCATTTAGATAAAATTAATCTTGAATATAGCTAATAGCTATAGCTATACAGTAATTCATACATACTGTAACAGAATTCACTTAAACAATATAGATGTATATATTATTTTGTTATTATATTTAACACTAGCTTCTAGAAAATCTTGCTGACCCCAAACCTTTGAACTGTAATGTGTATACAATAGCAATTACACAATGTGGCCAGGATTTGCACAGTTCTGTCAAGATGAAAGTAAGTGACCTGTGTGCGGTCACTTAAAGTGGGATTAAGACATGGGGCCCCTAGCAGGCAGCCACGCTTAGAAACCACTCGCTGATAAAATTACTCCTGACCCCTAGACAGCCATTCACAAAGCCTTCTCACGTGAGGGAGCCGATGTATGAACAGACGGGCTGCAGGCAGCCAGACAGCTGGGGCCCAACACTAGCCCAGATTACACATGACCTCTCGTCCCCTTCCACCCCCCCATCAACCCCGAAGGATTAGGAAATAACTTTTCAAACACAGCAATTGTCACTGATTAGAACAGGCATTCGCCATGAAATTGGACACAAATATACATATGGATAAGCTTCCTTGATTACATCACGAAACGGGTGGGTCAAGGCAAAGGAGCTGAAGAGTTTGGAGGAGAGCCACTGGATGCAGAAATGCAAATATCTATATAAATATGGGTCATTCCTGGTATACGGTAACATTTGGCTTCAAATTGTTTGGAAAAAAAGTTACACGTTTTTGGACATATGGGTATATAAGATGGCGGCACACAAACCACCATTAGCTTTCTGCTTTGGAACCGAATCGCTCATGAAGAAGAAATTGGAAGATACCTGCTGTAAGAAAGTCCTTGATCGGCGTGTCCTGCGTTCCAGCGGAGAATACTGCACTGGAGCACAACGATTGCGGTGGTCCTCTCCTTGACAGTCCCGGTCGACTAAAAGAGCAAATTTCCCCCGAGCATGTCCCCCGGGATGTCGTTCTAAACATATACTTCTGGATGCGGAAGTTTCCTCACTTCTGACGACGGCCACGATTGCTGACTCACTTTTCTGGGCGTCAGTCATGCTGAGACAGCATTCGTGGATGGTTCATGTGCTCAGTGCAAGCGAATGTCCATAGCTTTGCTTACATTACGGCTTTCTTTTATTAGACAGCTAGCTTCATCCACTACCCCTTCCGGTTCGGCGGGCCGTAAAGGCTCCTCGGCCGCATCAGCTAGTGGCTTGGCAGATCTTAGAGTAATGATCAGGAACAACCCACCGGGTAAACCCCCACAGACTCCTGATCATTTGCTGCTAGGCCCAGGAGGTTTTTGGAGGTTCATGAGAAGCTCACCAAATCATGGAAGGCTTACAACTAAGGGCACGGTTGACCTCCTCCCTTCTCACTTCCCTAGATGGTGGAGTGGCCAAGGGTTACATAGAGGTCCCCCAAGCAGGGCGTGTGCTTGCGGTGCACTTGTGCCCGCAAAACACCGCCACCTGGGGCCGGTTGCATTAAAGGTTAAGACTAGTCTTAAAAGTTAGTCAGCTAAATTTTGCTTTAAGACTGGTCTAAGCTTTTTTTTAATTCAGTTGCATAAAATTTAGATTAGGCTAAGTTAAATCTAAAAAATAAAACAGATTACTCTTGGCTAACTGCTAGTTGGTCAGACTAGCTCCTATGATACTGTCTTAACATGGAGGCATGAAGTTTATGCAACTGGCCACCAGCCCAAGGCGCTAAAAGAACTGCACAAGGGAAGTTCAGACCAGAGGTTGATGCAGCAGGAACTGCGCACGGCGTTCGACTTCTTCAGCGACACTGTCGAGAACTTCGCATAGCAGTTCTCGGCAGTCCAGAAGCAGATGGAGGCCATCAAGCACATCTTGCTTGATACCGCGCCTCCGTCTGGTCGTCGCCCATGACGCCCTCCAGCAGCTTGAACATCAGCTCCGAAGGAGGTAACACCTCAGCAGGGGCATGGAGCCAGTCATCGTAAGGGGGAACAGCCTGTCCCAAACCCACCCGCCCCTAGGTTGCAGCGCCATTTCACTGGATCTGAGCGCTTTCGTCCATTTCTTTCCAAGGATTTAATTTGGTTACTCCGCTGCCCTATGGTTATAGCTAGCGGAGTAGCTTGGACTGTGTCCAACGGAGGTCTCCTTCCCCCCGTCAAACCTGGCTTTTTGTCGCACGCCATCTTGTATACCCGTATGTCCAGGGGAGTGGCTTTGCATGCAAAATCCACTAGCCAATTCCCATTGGCATTTCTCCCAGGCGGGACCCATTGACGTCAGTCTCTCCTTCAGCGAACAAGGGTTACATACGTAACCAAGACGTTTAGGGACACGGTAAATGAAGAAATCTTTACAAAAATAAATATACTTTCACATGATTTGTATGTATGAGTCGATAACGTTTAGCCTAGTCCATAACATATTTAAAAAATATTATTTTTTATCATTTCATGGTTTATATAAGTGCTGACTAAAAGTAATAATTTATTCTTACTGAACCAACTTTTTAACAGCAGTGTATAAAAAAAACCTTTTTGTGATTTTTGATCATTAAATGCTTTCCTAGCTATTTGTTTATCAAATCTTGATGTCTTTGCTGAGCGTGTCATTTTGCTTTCATTTCAGGTGGTTTCATCCCAACATCACTGGGATCGAGGCAGAACACCTGCTCCTGACACGGGGCGTCCATGGAAGCTTTCTAGCGAGACCCAGCAAGAGCAACCCTGGAGATTTCACTCTGTCTGTCAGGTCGGCATATTTACTGTCCTGTCGTGTGCACTCCTCCACCTCTGTCCCGCTGCGCTTCTGCTAAATAATTTTTTTCCACAGGACTCTTATGTTGTTCGTGAATTTGTGCATGAATTGCAAATCTCTCCTGTTAAATGTTTATCTCTCTGTTATTGATTTCTTAGATGTGTACTTGTTAGTTTAGCTGGCTGTTTCCATTCTTGTTAAAGCATTAAAGGGGTCATACGGAGGTACATGCACTTTTTCAAGCTTTTTCAACCACCCTACAATGATAAAGATCCACAAGTATTTTTATTAATTTAAAAGAAGAATAAGTTGCCCCTTCTGAAATCAAGCTATTCTCAAATGCATGTCGGTGTGGCATCACACCGACAGAGGCCACACCCACAATAGTTGATTGACAGCAGCGTGTCAGACAGACTGAACTTGTGTCTTACCTCAGCTACGCCTTGAGTGAGCCATCATCAGCCCGAGACGCAGAGACAAGCAAGACTACTTAGAGATTGAGGTGTTTTGTTGTTGAATGTATTAATGAACATAGCAGTTGTCATTTAGAGCTGGGGGACAGGGAAAAACAAGCGTTTTTTACACTATCTTTGAGAAATTTTAAAACAAACTATATTACAAACTTTCCATTAAGACCCTAAATAATCATATTAGCTTGTTTAAAATTGGCTTTGTATGACTCCTTTAACTGCATAAATTGAATATTTTAACATGTACATGTCTGGAAGCGCAGTTTTTGTGATCGCGACGGCACAGAGTATCTTCTGTCGAGAGTTTTAACAAAGTGTTTAAACCCACTTCACTCCACTGTAGCCAAGGGAGTCATATCCTTTGCAGAAGCCCCTCCCATGATGCAAATTTGCGTTTGCTGTGAAGCGAATTGCACGTGTGAATGAAGCGAGTAAGCTCAAAATGTAGGGTAACGTAATGTAGCGGGGTCATGTGACTTCACACACGGTACTGTTTTTAAACGAAAAGTAATTGAAATAATTGACCTGGAAAAATATGCTTGATTATAGGTTCTGAATGTCGATTTCGATTACTTTTTGATTAATTGCCCAGCCCTACAAGGCATAATCTCAATACAATAAACCATTTTAGAGCTACAAGCCCCCTCCATAGTATTACACAAACTTATACAGATCCAGTGTTAATAACTGATGTTTAAAATGGTGTGTATGACTTTTTTGTTTGTCTATGTAGTCATGTGTTTATGTGGGTGTATAAATTGCCGTGTCTCAGAGGTGCTGCTGAGGATAACAGGCTGTGGCTGTAATGGTCATCCATCAATCACACAGACAGCCATGGGGTTAAGACTTTGAGCCAGCATCTCTCTCACACACTTTTGCATGCTGTGCTGGCCATTACCTGCTGGACACGACTCTGTTTAATGGTTCTCTCACACAGAATTACACAGTACAGAGAAATAACCACATTCTCATTTCATCAGCTTAATCAAAAAACATGCACGCTGAAAGTGAGCTTAGAGTATGTTTGAAAATCATATCAGCTCTCTCCCACTCTCCCGGTTTAGCGGTAAAGAAAATTGGATGCCTCTTTCTCAATGTGTCAGTGCTACTGTGTTTGTTTGGTAAAGCCAGAGAGAATGGAAAA
Organism: Enteromius treurensis; assembly: GCA_032275025.1. Classification (NCBI taxonomy): domain Eukaryota; kingdom Metazoa; phylum Chordata; class Actinopteri; order Cypriniformes; family Cyprinidae; genus Enteromius; species Enteromius treurensis. The sequence goes on from JAUCMU010000042.1 coordinate 11,477,081, forward strand.
ACAACTGATTATACTGTCTAATCTTCCCTGTTTGTCTATAACAATGAAAGTCACTTTCTATGGAAGCCTGTCAGAGATTTAAAAAAAAAGAGAGAGTTTTGTTGTGAGATAAAGTCACAGTGTCACAATTACAAGCAGCAAGTTTCAATATGAGATACAAAGTCACGAGTTACAAAATGAGAATTATGAGAATTAGTCACATTGTAAGGCAAAAAGTTACAATCATGAAAACAAAGTAACAATGTGAGATCACAATGTGAGGCAAAGTTGCAATTAGCAGCAACAAAGTTACAATATGAAATACAAAGTCACAAATCTAAAGTCACAATTACGAGAAATCACAATGTGAGATAGTCATATTGTGAGATACAATTACCCCTAACAAAGGAACAGTATGAGATATTAAATCACAGTAGTTTGACGCGTTTCCATTAGGCATATTTTCAATTAGCAATTTTAATTTGCGCAATTTGAAGGGTAATGGAAACTCAAATTTGCAATTTGAAATATAGTCACATTGCAAGACTTTTAAGAGAAAGTCAGAATTTTTTATTGTGAGATATAAAGTCACAATTACAAGGCACAATATAGTGATGTGACAAGTAAACTGCAAATATGAGATAAAAAAAAATTGTAAATTTACCTTTGCGGCAAAGTCTCACATTGCAAGACAAAGATACGTTGTTTAAAAGTAAAGTCAGTTGTGAAAAATAAAGATGCAGTTGTAAAATATAAAGCTGGAATGATGAGGAACAAAGGTTCAATTACAAGATATAAAGTGAGATTCTGACAAATAAAGTAGGCTAGTAGTGGCAGAAAAAAATGATGTGTGAGAAACTGAATTTTTAATACATCAAGAAAAGTGTTTTTTTTTTATTCTCAGGATGATACAGGAAAAAATATATTGCAAGATCAGATTTACAAAGCAGCCTGATACTGTACATATATCACACTCTTTGTAATCAACTCGCGCTCTGTAGGGGGTGTTAGCAGTGTACGTTGTTTGGACTCAGTGCCTCTTGTCACTTGTTATTGTGAATGTGAGAGCCTCTTTCTTCTCTTCTTTCTTGGGGAGCTGCTGAGGTGAGTAAGGAGTGGGACTTCAGTGAATACTGTGAGATTTTATGTGTTCCCCACAGAGGGATCCCTTATTCTGGTTTCATCAGAAGCCTGTGCTGGCATCTTCCTCTTTATCCTCCTCCTCTCTGCTTCTATGCACACCAAAGGAACCTCTCAGCGTCTCAGTCTGCCACTAAACAGGTAGAGATCTCCCCGGGCAAGCATTACCAGAAATAACTCCCATATACAGCCCTTTATAAACTTTGATCACAGAACTCAGCACCACATGCATGGCCTCTTTCACTTTTTTTTTTTGAGTATTTTGCATTTTTACACAGTTCTTTAGGCAATATTTAGGTAATACATATGAAATTTGTGCTTTTACAGTGGGATTCACACATTTGTCCCCATATTATGCATGTTTGCATTCAATGTGCTACTTTAATAGCAAAAAATAAATAAAAATAAAATCTGAATAGTGCAGAAATCTTTTGATATATGATTTTACAGTCACATGAGACAAAGTGACATGGCTTTTTTAAAGCACATCTAGGAAATGTTAATATTATATTCTTCATATATACTGTATTATATTTTGTAAATATTATAGCTTCAACCTAGTTCTAATGCAACACCAAATTTGCGTACATATATTCAAAATCAAATTTTAAATAGAATCTAATTTAAATGTGGAAAATAAAGTATTAGGAGTCTACAAAATGTAAAACACAAGCACCTCCTAAAAACACACACACACACACACAAATATATGTGTGTGAGCATGCATTTTGTTAACCTAGCGTGTATGTGTGTGTGAGAGAGAAAGTGTGTGGTTTTGTGTACACACGTGTCTCGGTTTTTTACTAGAATGACTAAGAATCGACAGTGACCTTAAAATCTGATGGATGGCTTGGACGGCGGCAGAATACAAAAGCAGACATGACTCCCCTTTGGCTTATCTTAAGGTCGCCACCAGTGGCTCTAGTATGGGTGTAAAAGACAATTCATTTCAGTGCCCTTAATTTCAGGTACCAAGTCTGCACCTCGTCATTGCTAAAGACGTCAAGAGGAATTAGAGGGACTGGGAGTTTAATTAATTTCTAGGGAGGGCAGAGAGTGACATTAGAAGAGGTGATGCCGTGCTGCTAGATTGATAAAGCTGGATCTTTATTTGGGTCTCCGCCGCATAACCTCATCCAGCTGCATTCTGATATTTGGCAAAAATGTCACATGAGTGTTTTTTGACCGTCATTGTGTGACAACAGTGAACGGCATTTCAAAAAAAGATACAGGGAATGAGGCTGCGTAATCTAATGAACCTGTAAAATGGGTTTCTGTATTGGAAAGACTCGTCTTATTGTAAGTGGTGCATCACACACACACTAAAGAGAGCAATGAAAGCTCACATCCTGTTTTGTCTTTGTGCCAGACTTGCCTAAGGCCATTCTGACACGCCACATTTGGAAGCTCCTTAAAATATATGTGAGGATTCAGCAGAATGTAGCTTTCAGGACAGGAAATAATCACACTAGTCTAAAAGAGGCATTACAAAAGCAGCTGAAGAGAAAGAAAGGCTTCACTGAACCGATATACTTTGAGTAAAAATATACCACGCAGACAAGGTCTCTCATTCAGTCTGAGAAAACATATGTGAAGGGGGCTCTGTTCAGACCTGCCATCGACTTTTACACCTGTTACGTGCCTTTTCAGAACAGATGTTTGAACTCCATGAAAACACCATGAAAATTCAGTGGTGATCATACCTTTAAAGTCAGCATCAAAACTGATTCTATTTACTTTATTAGTGCACATTATTAGTCTAGTTAATCCACAGAATAAATGTGTTTGTCTTCTTAACCTTTAGTTAAACTCTCAAAATTTGCTCGGGCAGAACATCCTTAAACAATTATGTGCAATCTGCTGTGATATGGCAAGGAGTTGAACCAAAATCAAACCCTGACCTCTATTTTTTTTTTATCATTTAGTATTCTGTTTCACCTGGAAATACATCACAACGCTGAAGAAAATCAGCTGGAAATCAACAACTGGTTCACACAGATTTAAATGCTAATGTTTGTCCATTCACACCAAGCACAATAACTATAAAGATAAAGATATAATTCTAGAAATCGTTCCACACCATAGATATAACGATAAAGGATCAGAAAAAATATATTATTGGAATCACTGATCCCACTTTAATACCTGTGTACTTACAAAGTAAATAAATCTGTACATAGTGTGTAATCACAGTGTAAGCACACATTGATACAAAGTATCTATGGCTGTAACATTTCTGTAACTACACACATGTAATAACCCTCAGAATGGTGTGTGTGTAAGAACAAATGTGTAATATACCTACATTTAAGTTTAATTGGAGCAGTTTGATTCAGGGGGTGGAGATGGGTAGGTTTCGGGATATATAAAGTGGGAGGAGCTGGATCTAGAGTTGGTGGAGTTTGTGCGCCACTGTAATACCAGTGTACTTACATGGTAACTCCTCAGGAACTGTCTGCCCACTTAATATAAAGTGTAACTTTCTGGACACCAACCACAATTTATATGCAAAATCTAACTTACTGATGGCGGCTGTGTAACATCAGAGTAATTACATGCTAAATCCATAAGAATTGTTTACTTAATATAAAGTGTAACACTTTCTTTACCAAAAAGAAAGTAAGCGTTAACCCTGGTAAGCATTTGTATTTTCATTACCAAAAAGTGTTTTTACCAGTGTGCTGTTACACATTTTTACTTGTGCATACCATTCAGTGGGTTGTTACATATGTGTAGTTACACAAAGCTGTAGATGTACAAACCGGATTCCAAAAAAGTTGGGACACTAAACAAATTGTGAATAAAAACTCAATGCATGATGTGGGAATGGCAAATGTCAATATTTTATTCAGAATAGAACATAAATCACGGAACATCACGGAACTGGCCCAGTGATAAGCCTGAGCTCGTGGATCTTGCTTAGTAATGGCTTCTTCTTGGATTGTGTTCATTGACAATGGTTTCTGGAAGTATTCCTGAGCCCATTCTGTGATTTCCTTTACAGTAGCATTCCTGATTGTGGTGCAGTGCCGTTTAAGGGCCCGGAGATCACGGGCATCCAGTGTGGTTTTACGCATTTGACCCTTACGCACAGAGATTGTTCCAGATTCTCTGAATCTTCAGATGATGTTATACACAGTCGATGATGATAACTGCAAAGTCTTTGCAATTTTTCGCCGGGTAACACCTTTCTGATATTGCTCCACTATCTTTCTGCGCAACATTGTGGGAATTGGTGATCCTTTACCCATCTTGGCTTCTGAGAGACACTGCCACTCTGAGAAGCTCTTTTTATACCCAATCATGTTGCCAATTGACCTAATTAGTGTTAATTGGTCTTCCAGCTCTTCGTTATGCTCAAATTTACTTTTTTCAGCCTCTTATTGCTACTTGTCCCAACTTTTTGGGGATTTGTTGCAATTTTGAACCAACATATTTTTCCTTTAGAATGATACATTTTCTCAGATTTAACTTTTGATCTGTCATCTACGTTCTATTACAAATACAATTTTGACAATTGCCATCTCCACATCATTCAGCATTCGGTTTTTATTCACAATTTGTTTAGTGTCTGTTTTGGAATCCGGTTTGTATCAATGAGTACTTATACTTTAATTATCTACTACGTACACATCTACTGTAGTTAATGTAAATACACAGGTATTAGGGACACTTTCAGAGTGATATTTTCCAGCTGATGAATGTTAAAAACACTGACAGCCAATCAGAATCCATCCTTATATAACAAACTCAATCATTTAAAGTGGGAGATTCCTGTGCACTAAAGTATTCTAGTAGCTCCATAAAATGATGGTTGAACCCCTGATGTCACACGGACTATTTTAACAATGTTCTTTCTATCTTTCTGGGCCTTGAACGTGTCGATTGCTTTGCTGTCTATGCAGGATCAGGAAGCTCTCAGATTTCATAAATCTTAATTTGTTTTCTGAAGATTAACAAACGATGATTACAGGATTTCTTTAAACCAGGGGTCACTAAGTCCGGTCCCAGAGGGATGGTGTCCTGCAGAGTTCAGCTCCAACCTTAATCAAACACAACTAAAGCAGCTAATCAAGGTCTTAGGTATACTTAAAAAACGTACAGGCAGGTATGTTGAGGAGCTAAAGTTGGAGCTAAACTCTGCAGGATATCGGCCCTCCAGGATCAGGTTTGATTACTCCTTCTTTAAACTAAAGTCGTGTTATAATATGTAAAAGCTTTTAAAGGCATAGTTCATCCAAAAATGAAAATTATGCCATACTCACCCTCATGTCAGTCATTCCAAACCTGCACAACTTTAATATGCAAAAGACAAAGATACAGTATATTGAATAGCATGTTGGCTGCTTTTCTCCATATAAATACCAAAATGTTCAACTCCAAAAAAGAGGTTGACCAATGCCCACATACTATTATATATCAAACACAACACAAGCCTTAAAAGTCCACTGGTTCGCACAAGTAATGTTGGTTCTTACACTAAAATCAAGACCCACCACCTTTTTTTCAGATTTAATATTCCATTTCACTCTGAAACAAGTCACAATTCTGAAATCTACGTCCAGTTCACACACACCCTAAATGATCATCTGCCGTGAATGTGAAGCTTTTCTTGAGGGTCTTCAAACGTTTGATTTTAACCAGCTGGGTAGATGTTTCTGAAATTCAATTTATTCATTCATTTCATATTTTATTTGAGAGTGAATACATACTTACATTTAAAACACTTCATCATGCAATCATATGTAATTTTAGGAGTTAAAATGAACATAAACAGCTAAGACTTCTTTTGTGTTCTGCAGAAGACAAAGTCATGCAGGTTTGGAAAAACATAAGGGTGAGCAAATGATGACAGAATTTGCATTTTTGGGAGAATCACCTCTTTAATTATATGCTGTCTGAGTATTTACAAGATCTATTTCTGTCTACTAATATACGCACACTCTTACATCAAACAACTTCATTTGCATCTTCCATTTCCATTTACCTAATTCATGCATGCATTTGTAGAATTTGTAAGCATCATCACTTCCTTTAAAGGCGCTTACTATTTTTACCCATTTAGCCATTTGCCTTTCTTACCAGAACAGACATCATTACACACTCCCTTGGGAACTGACTGCTCCATGAATATTCCAAAATAAATGGATCGTCGACTGTACTTATTTACAAGTCATCCGGTCTGGATTGGCGCTAAATAATCATTAGTGTGGATAAGAGTGGGAGTCTGTGCAAGAGAACTGGCCTGCAGCTCTAAAGCTCGGGAGGCTGATGAGGCCAGTGTCAATGCACAAGATCAATAAACGACAGGGACGTATTTAATATCGTTTCTCAGCCCGTCAGCGTCTTTTCCCCATAGACCGGATATCTCTGGAAGGAACGTTCCTTTGACTCAATCTCTCATTTCAGCCGCTTTACCCCGTGAGAATGAAGCCGGGCAGATTTCACAGCTAATCCTTTCCCAGAGCCTCGGACCTATATGTGTGGGAGTATGTCCACTCACAGTGATGGATAAGTTACTTTTAAAATAAATTCTACTACAGATTAAAGAAAACATCCTGTGAAATGTCATGTGTAATGTATTCAATTGCATTTCTCAAGGAATTGAAATACATAGATTGTGTCTTTTACATAGGCAGATTTTTTTTTTTTTTAGTAAATATAGAATCAGTTTTAAAAATCTGCATGTATACACTTAAATTAAAGATATATTCTCTGAAAACAAGCCTTGATCACTGTTGCTTTTGAAGTAAATCTTGTTTAATTCATTTTTATATATTTATAATGTGCATCTTTTTCCTATTAAATGTGTTGCTATATTTACAATCTAATTACGGATTGCACTGAAAAAAATATTTTTAATTAGGTTTTTTTTCATTAGTCTTGTTTGTCTTGGTACATATACTTGAAATCATTAAAGTTGCAATTGTTAAATTGCAATGAATTGAATAAATTCTCTTGTTTAAGATTTTATTATAGGCCTATTTTCATCACTCCTGAACCCTGCTACATGCCAGATGCATGCAAGAACCCAAAAAACCAAACCATACTCTTTGCTATCGCATGTGAAAATGGGAAAGACAGGAGAAAAAGCATCCAACCGTGCAAGTGAATCCGTCATGGTCCATGCACACTCCCTGTGATGACTCATCTGCTTGTCCTGCCTGTTATATATGATAGTGAGAAACTTAGTTATGACTGCAGTGAGTCACAGATAGATGCTAGAAAGTGTTTTGAAACATTTCCGTAATGGGCTTGATGCTTTCCTGATTGACATTATTACAAACTGCTGTTCTACAGTTGAGCTGCATGGCAGCTAACAGAAATGATGAGATAAGCTCTCTAAATATGTTAAGTCATCTAATTTGCTCCTTAATTGCCTGTCAAAGATGATTACTTAGTTAACATGTCTCAACATCCTTCCGTAGCTAAATCGCTGCAAATTGTCTTGGCAATAAAGCGGTAATTGTTTAAAAACACCTTAAAATAACTTCTTCTGCTAAAGTACCCTGTTTAAAGCACTTTACACTCACAGCCGGAACGACAGCAAGTTACACCGCTCTCTTTATCAGGAGGTCAACATTAATGGGAAGGAAGTGATAACGTGTCTCACCCATTTCACACTAACAGTAATTTGCTGGTGAGTAAGTTAAATGAGACCACTGTGACTCTCCATCGGGGAGGGGTTTATAGGCCAAAGTGTGTTCTTGCCCAACCCGTCTGACTGGCAGGGGTGGGGCTGATGATGAACTCTGAGGACCCACGATACTAGCTGACTGAATGACTGACTGATGGGAAATGAATTGATGACAGATGCCGACTCTTCCGGTGACTGCTGTGCCACTGTCAGAGCCACTCTGGGATTACGACAGTTCTCACCTATTTCCCCTGAGGCTGCACTTCTCAACATGCCGAAGGCAAGTAAATTTCAGGGCTGAAGGGTTTGACATGGAGACAGAGGCGTTCTGAGTCGAGTGGAAGACGGCATTTCAAAACTTCAGCATCTCCAGGCTCTCTCATTAATAATGTCTTCAATTGAGGTATATTGCAGGACAGGACTGTATAGTCACTGGCCAACAAAATCATTTTCATTGTGTTTACACCTAGTGCACTGATAACATACTACATACATAGATAGATAGACAGATTGATCATAGATCTGTAAATACTAAATAGATTAGATGGATGGATAGATAGATAGATAGATAGATAGATAGATCGATAGACCGTATGCCTTTAAATAACCATACTTTGTCTATGAGCAATTGGCTGACATCAGAAAAGTACACAAAGCGAAACTACAGTACATTGGGATGATGGAAACATTGCTCACATGAAAAGTGCTGATGACATCACACTCCTACATCAAGAAGAGCAATAGTCTCAGTGGACTGGAGCATGATGTCAGTTGTTCGTTTATTATTTATTCTCAGTCACATCTACTCTTTCCATTTGCTTTTTAAAAACTTTTTGCCTTTTGGCCTTTTCTCTTTATATTTATCACAAATGCAAACACATGCAGATACATGTGCATTATATATTAGAAGTAAATCCAAGAACTTGCGTTCGAAACTAAGTAACCTGCTGTGCTCCAAACAGATCTCAAGGAGGATTTGGAGGTTTAGGAAAATCTTATGGCAAATCCCCGCAGGATAAGAGTGTTCTGAACTACCCTTGTGGGACTTGGTGACTCTTGAGCTTTGATTTGAGTTCAAGTGACTCAGATGAGTTTACTTAAAGGCCCTTATATATAATGTGATTCTTTACCATTGTATATCTGCAGTGGCTGTGAACAATGGACAGTTAATGGCACGCAATAGAGTTCAGCAACATAAGGTTAAATCCGCATTATTTGTGCAGTCTATTGTCAGGCTGCTTAATTATTGCTTTTCATATTTAGCTTTGGCATTAATTATTTTGCCTGCCTTTACCTTAGTAAAGGGATTTGAGGAAAGCTTTTGTGCTTGTTGTACTTGCACAAAAGACGTTTGTGCTTAATTAATTCAGCTAAAGATGGAAAAACGTAAGACCAAGAGAATAAAAGTTTTTTTTTTTTAAAGCTGTCTCTTATTCATAATTGTCCTTGGTGACATTCTGTAAAGAGTGGTTGATAGACGATTCAACAAGCGTTTAATAGCCTTTATATTCCCTCGTCAGACAGATCACTTGACAGTGCAGTCAGCCCCCCTGCCAGCCTCTGCCATTTCTAGGTGTTTCTCCCCACTGGCCGTCTATAGAGAATAATGGCTTTACTGGGGGGAAGGTGGGATACACTGGCAGCAATATGACGACAACTTCTCCAAGAAAACAATCCTAGGAGGTTTGCATGTCTGTGAATACACAGGCACATATATGTGAAAAAAATCTATCGACCACCCCCCATATATTAATATTACTGATTTAGACAGATATCATCCTGCTAGTCAGCTGAGAGCGTTCAGTGTGCTCCATGGAAGATGAAACCTCTCTTTAGCCCAAATGTTAGCCGGTAATCGCTTTGAGATTCTGAGAAGTATTAAAAATTATGACCTCCTTCTTACGTCACATTTTTCGCATTATTAATGGAAAAGACGTGGTTATTTTTAAAAACCAAATCTTTGAATTAATTCATTGTGATGTAATATTAATACAGGTAGACTGCGAATTAAAATCCAGGATCTGACGAACACATTTTGTCACTTTAGCTAATGATTCTGTTCAAGCTCAATATGAAAAAGAAAACTCAGGTTGATGGCACAACATATGTGTTTACTATTGATAAATCCCAATATCGAAACTCCAAAGGCTTTCAGATGTTTAGGATGCAATCTCACCAGGATTTCTCAATGTTATCTCAATATAAAAACCTATTAGAGCTTAACTTGCTGCTCATTCAGCACGGTACCTCTCTCGTCCTATTCCTTGTGGCTTTGTAAATGAATTTCGCTCATTAGCAACCCCTTCCCCCTTCACCGAAACTTGCTTTATGAAGAAATGATACATGATAGTCTCAGCGCCTCTATTTCCTTATTATTCAGAGCCTTCCATCCTGAAATGAAAACCTTAATTGTACACCTATTTCAGAATGCTGGGGAGTTAATGGCAATTTATGTTACTATAGTAACATGGAAATAGTGTAGTACCTGTGTGTGTGTGATATATTACGGATATTCTAATTATAGCGTTAGACACTTCTATCCATTATTCCATTTCAGAAATGATGTTGATTCTTTTAAAACAGCATGAGCACATTTTGAATGAGTCCCCTAACTGTGTTCAAAAGCAAGAATGTACGTGAAAATTCCCATGTTAGGTCTCACATCAAACTGATTCAGACAAAGGAGCTGATGTTTCACGGCAATGCCACTAGAGTTCACTCTAAATCAAAAGTAAAATAAGGCAGGATAACGGATGCACACTCATCCAGGAATATAGAAACATAAAGAGGCATAAATCTGTCTTTCTCATAGTTTACCAATGCTCTCTGGGAGAGGAATGTTTTTGCTTCTAAGAACTGCCTGTTTCCTTGCAGTAATTGGAGCTTCCCCTTCAACACTCAAGCGGTAGAATGCCAATTACACAAGATATTTTGTAGCCCATCAGAACTTTATTGACAACAACATTATTCCGTTCTGGCAGCCTGTCGCTAGATTTCAGGAAAAGACAGATTAGCAGCCCATGTTGTGATGAAAAATTCTATGCAAACGGTGTCAGATTAGACCTGTATATCTGTATTCTTTCTGTCAGAGATGTCGGTTCAGTGAGGCGCCGTGTAAGAGTTCATATGTTGCCTGAGGTTCATTCCAAACGTGACAAATATTCATTATAAGGCATTAATAATTGAATACCCTTTCCCACAGATGCAGAAACCAACTCCGCACACACTGCGGTGGCACCAGTTTTATTTGAATCTGAAAAATATTAACTAGAACTGACTTGATCTTTTAGGCTGCAGCTCCAATTATCACCTCGCATGGCACTGAGATGTTTTCATGTCTGCCAATTAAACTTGAGCAACATGTAATAGGACAAAAGGAGAAAGCTTGAAGCCACCCAACACATTTTACCGCAGTGTGAGCCTTTCTTCGCAGTGTCACACCTGAAAAAACATGCATACTAAATGATCGCAGATTCATTTGTTTATTGATTCGAAACCACCTCTAAGTTATCTAAACCACCTGTTTTTGTTACAATACGACGAGACATCCATGTACTCAACCAGTGACCAGCACGTCTGGCCGGTTCTTAAAACAGCTCTTTATATTCTGCTCGTTCAAATACTTCTATTTCGTTTTAACAGAGGGCTGTGGTTGTTCTAGACAGCACGGTAAGGAGAGAGTGTCACCTCTGGGCTCCGAAGAGACACTCAATCAGAGACCCTGTGTAGGATGTTTTCAGTCCAATCAACAAAGGACGAAAAGAAGCCCAAAACTCCTGCCTGTTAAGATGAACTGACAGGCCCAGAGGTGCACAAGGGAGATCACCGAGCGAGAAAACTGAGAGGCTTATGAGTCAACTTATGACCGAGTCAATTAAGTCCGTGCCCTGACCAACACTGCTGACTTTAATAAACTGCCAAGAACACGAAATCCAATAACTCATGGGATGAAATGGACATAATTTTGACAGAAAGGTGAGTCTGGAGATTGGTGTTGGTGTTCCGCACAGCTGAGGGTGGGCTAAGAAAGCAAACAAATGGTATGAAATAGTTTACTCACTTTAGTCATTATAATAAGACAGGCTCAGGTGGAAAGCTCGATATTGGAGCGCACCGTCTCGTTAAGTTGAGGAAAATCCTGTTTCATGAGTCTCTTTTTCTACCTCTTGCAGTCATTGATCTGCAGTGGAAGAAAAAATACACAAGGCGCAAGCGATTTATTGAAATTGTTCTTAAGAGAATGACATTCACACAATATTAGGTTTGCTGCTTTTGCTATTTATTCGAGAACACTTGAAATACCATAGGATTGCTTTGATTTTTATAAATAACTGCTAAATATTAATTCAAATAGCACAAAGCCAACATTGCATTATTTTATTCCTTGGTTATTCATGTTAATCAAAGAAAGAGGAGAAGCAGAATAATTTCCCTTGTTGACAAAGCCCTCACCTGAGTCTTTCTCAAAATCATAAGCCACATGACTCATCTCCAAGTGAACAGCCCTTGAGGTGTTGCATTCAGTGGAGGAGAAATAACATCAGGCATTTATCAAAGCAAAAACAATTTCGGATTTGATATGTTACTGCGAGAGGTGGGGGTGTCTGCCGATGACCCACTCTGGTTCTGCCTCAGTGGCCTTTATACAACTATGATTCCTGACCTGATCGCAGGGTAAAATCCACACAGATCGGCTGTCATGGCTTCTGCTTCTTCCATGACTATTTTATCACCCATTCTTAAATTACTCATGATTTTTCCACCCGATGTAGCTTTAACTTCAGTGTTCAAAGAACTTGACTAATTCGAATCATGAGTTAAAAACAAAACAGAAATGCATTAGAATGCAAGCTGGTTGGAGGGCAGCTCTAGGTATCCAACTCTAACATGGATCATATTTTTTAATAGTACTGTTGCCAGGTTTGTTTTGGCTGTTATAGATAATTAATGAGAGCCTACGGCTAGACTTAGCAGGCAAAGCCAACTCTTACAGTTATTCTTTTGATTATTTTGAGTAGACGGTGTTTGATGTGTGGGACAAAAATGAACTCCGAGATCTTTGTTAATATAAGATGTGTGTATAAACTCCCATGAGGCAGTCACTCAAAGAGGCTTGATTTAAATCTAAATGAATTGTATTGCATTGACGAAGTGGACAGGAAAGGTTTAATTGATCTGTTTGGACTGTCAATTTTTGTTGTGCCTTTAACCTTTTCTTAACATCGGAAGGATGGCTAAGCTTAGCTTGGGGCTAAAATTGTGACTGACATCAACACCATGGAATTGCAATAGTACAATTTTGTGCATATGAAGCTACTGTCATGTCATAACACCCTTTTTCAAGTTTAAGTCTTTAGGTCGAGTTCACACTGCATAGTTTCCAAAGTCACCAGGTCACTGTTGTTTTCACACTACATGATTATCTGAGGTAGCATTCAGTTGCTGCTGTGTTCACATTGCACAATGGATCAGTGGCACACTGCACGACTGTACAACAGCAAGAATTGCTGACAACATGTTTTCATGCAAGACTGAAAATTTTATTAAAATGGTAGCCCATACAAATGGTTGATTAAACAAGTCCTCCATTTCTTGGGTCCAAATAGACAGAGAAGGAACCATTCTTGGAATATGCTGATGTCTATAATGCCTCACCTATTGGTCCAGATATTTAGCATACCAGAAAAAATCGCAACGCAGTCTCATTTGAACTCGTCACATTTTGACCCTTTCGCGTCACTTTTTGAAGCTCAAAGGACCCTTTTTTGTCACTTTTCGACATGAAGGGTACTCCATTGTTTTCAGTTGTTTGGCTTAATGTCATATTTGCATGCATATATAAATTTATTATATAATTTCTTACTTTTATTGGAGCACCAAACCCCACCTCTACCCTAAACCTACCCACCTTTGAACAATATAAACACTCAGGCCAAGGCAGTCACAGGTATTTATTGCAAAAACTCGTCATACACTCAAGGTTTTTTTTAATCACTAAAAATGATCCCGCTCCGTTAACGCGCTCCCGCCACGTAGAATGATGCAATCGGTCACGAGATACACAAGAGCCAATAGTATTTAACAATAGCATGACGCAAGTGATCACGAGACACACAGGAGCCAATGGCATTTCACAACCAATGTTGACGTAAGGATTCTTGTAGCTGTATATTTTGGAAATTGCGCAGAGGAAGTACACCGAAGATGGAGATAGCGACCGCGTCTATTCCTCTCACAAATCCATCGTTTTGCCTCAAAAGACTTTATATTAGTACTTCTGACATAAATTATGACAGTGGTTGTATCTGCCTGCTATATCTTGTGTTTTATTGACAGATGGTAGATTTAGGGGCAGGGGTTGGCTTATGCGTTCATAAATGTGTAAATAATATCATTTATATAAAACTGGTTTGACTGTTTACATTGAAAAATCACACCCCTACATATATGCAATAATTCCATTGTTTTTTAACCAATATATATTTTAATTATGACGATAAAATAAAAAAGAAATATTGATGGCATATTGACGCTAAGGGTTTCCTATTTAAAAAAACGGAGGACCCTTAAGGGGTACACTTTAGTAAGCAACGCAAAAGGGTGACCAAGCTTCAAAATGTGACTGTGTGAGTTTCGGCATTACTGGTACATCTTTTAAATAGAGATGCACCAATTGACTGGCTAGTGACCGGAATCGGCCGATTTTTTGTATGACCGGCCCAGATCGGTGACCGGTCAGGCTCAAATCTGCACCGATTTTGACTCGACGACAATCGCAGACAAATGGCCAAAATCACAGGCACAGAGCTCGTTCACGCGAGTGACAGTTACACAGTTTAAACTATCAAAGACGCGATCTGAGAGAATCACCGACACCCGTGAGATATTTGGCATGATAAATATCTGGACCTGTCGGCGATTCAACATCATGCTGCGTGAATGTGTTCTGACTGAAAATAACATCAGATAACAAAACAAAATATCCTCCTCTATAATCTTTGTTTCGTTGCAAACGAGCGCACGTGCAATTTGTATGGCAAGTTTATTTTGCTTGCTATCATATTTAATTATAAACCCAGTCCCACGTGAGAATCCCAGTCTTGCAAACGTGACCTTGCTTGTTTCCGTGTCTCTTGTCGCGTGTGTTTGAGTAGCCTATCGCTGCAACCTGGAGGATTAGACATGGATATCCAACAGCCATCTTGCATGACGTCACGTCCGG
>JAUCMU010000042.1:11495150-11511854 GCA_032275025.1 Enteromius treurensis
CTACTCAAGTCACTTTTTTGATAGAGCACTTGTACTTTTACTCAAGTCTTGGTCTCTAGTACTTTATACATCTCTGCCCCTGACAGACATGACCAGGAAGGGGCAGCCCGACAGGATCTGCTGGACGGAAGAGGCAGAGCAGGCCTTCCAGGACATCAAGAGGGCGCTGACTACGGAGCCGGTCCTTCGCGCCCCGGACTTCAGCTGCCCTTTCCTGCTCCACACGGATGCATCCGGCACGGGACTGGGGGCCGTGCTCTCCCAGATCCAGGAGGGAGAGGAGCATCCGGTGGTATACATCAGTTGCAAGCTGACCCAGGCCGAGAGCAACTACGCAGCCATGGAGAAAGAAGCTCTCACCATCAAGTGGGCGGTCCTGAAGCTGAGGTATTATCTGTTGGGTCGAAAGTTTATTTTGTTCACAGATCACGCTCCGCTCCAGTGGATGGCCCGGGCCAAGGATACGGTCAAAGGGCGACCGTATAGAGCGCTGTTGGACTCAGGAAGCGCTGTCTCCCTTGCACACCCTGCCACGCTGGGACCCCGCCCAGTGTCAAAGTCCACGATGGCCATCACCTGTGTCCATGGAGACACCCGTCAGGTACACACTAACCTGCTTACCTTTCATAAAGGTCGCGAGAAATGGACCCTGGAAGTAGGAGTACTCAAGGACCTACCCGTTACCCTCCTGCTGGTGAGTCCCCCTCTCGTGATACTAACCTCTTCCAAGATGTCTTCCAACAGGTCACGGGAGGGGGCGATTTTGGGAGAGCCCAAAAGTAGGATGACCGACTGAAGCACTGTTGTGCCAACGGACCTCTTCGAGGAAACCTCCGCTCATTCCGCTTCCCATCATCGGGGTGCCCTTCAAGCGGATCGGGATGGACATCGTAGGGCCGTTGCCGAGGTCTGGTCGGGGACACGAACACATTCTCGTCATCGTGGACTACGCCACCTGGTACCCTGAGACAGTCCCCCTCTGCCAAGCCACCGCCAAGAACATAGCCAGTGAGCTGTTCCTGCTCTCCAGCCGGGTGGGCATTCCAGGACATCAAGAGGGCGCTGACCACAGAGCCGGTCATTCGTGCCCCAGACTTTAGCTGCCCCTTCCTGCTCCACACGGATGCATCCCGCACGGGACTGGGGGCTGTGCTCTCCCAGATCCAGGAGGGACAGGAGCATCCGGTGGTATACATCATTTTTAAATTTATATGTATTTATTTGGATCAAATTTATTAAATCATATTTGTATTATTTATTTAATTTTCTAAACATTTTTTATTATTTTAATTTAAACATTTATATTATTTTACTTAATGTTTATTTATTTATTTAAATCGAATTTATTTTGGTTAATCATATATTAGTATTTATTTGTTTTCTCTAAACATTTTCTTAGTTTATTCTATTTATTTAGATTTTTATTGTCACTTAGTTGTTTGTTTTATATTACATTTTATTATTTTATTCAAATTTATATTTATTTATTTTTTCATCTAATTTTCTTAACCGTATTTTTCTTATTTACATTTAATTACACATTTTTTTTTCTAAACATTTCCACAGACAGGGCATGAACCTAAAAAACATTTATCTTAAATGCAAAGTTTGTTACTTTAGAAATATATTTACATGTCTTGTATTTGTCTTTAACCAGTTGAAGCTTTATTGTCTAGTGTTTACAAGCAACACAAGTGCAGTAAATTTTTTCCCTTAAATTCTTTATATTGGATTTGTACATAAGTTTATTATTGTACTTTTTTAATACAAACCACTTATAGTATTCAGCTGCATATTTAAATAATCTTTTTTATGGAATAACTAAAATGTCACAGACATTTAATGTAATGTGGTCAACATTGATTGATGCTGAAATCTGTAGTTGCTGCTTTAATTGCCAGTTCATCTGCAATAAAGTAGGCAAATGCCACATGATCTGCCATGTTTGAGGAAGGAACGAGATCCCCAACGTGTCCGACTTGATGGCTCCATTTTCAGCTCCTCCCCGACTGCTTTCGGCTAATCTCGCCGTTCCGTCTGCGCAGGGCAGCATGAGCTCGAGCACACCTAATATGTTGGGCTCACATTGCTCCAAGTAAAGCCGGTTCTGTAATCAGTGGTAAATTCCATCAGGTGCGTGATCTTACGTTGAGCCGCATTCACTACACAGAGCTGTTATTTACTGATAAGGTGCACAAATTCAGGTTCATTATCAGAGTGATTTTGCGCAGCTCGTCAGTGAACCACGGCTCTGTGTAGTGAATGCGGCTCAATGTAAGATCACACACCTGATGGAATTGTCCACTGATTACAGGCTTTACTGACAAGATGTGCATTACATATCACGTGATGATTATCTTGCAGCCCTCTGCTACTAGGTGTGTTCGACTTAATGCGTCGCCGCAAGATATCGGCTGTCGCCTTACAAAACAATGCATTCTGGGAAGATCATTTGTCCGACTTTGATCGGCGCTGCAGCCGGCTTTTGATCACATGTGCCATCAAAGTACAGCGAGAACAAAATGAGGGCAGTCGCACAGGTCAGGGGCTGCAGTTGCACAAAATCGGCTGCGAAAGCCTTGATGACGACACACTTTATTCTCATTGGTCAGATAATGTTTGATGCGTGTTTTTTCTTAAAAAAGTTCCTGTATGTAATCAATCTTTGATAATCAATATCTGATATTCAAACAATACATTAATGATGAAAATGAAGATTAGGCGTTATGGTAAATATATATTCGTATTGTACAAGAGTAAAAAACTGGTCAACCAGAGGCAGTTTTTTAATGGATCTTGTAAGAGGCTTCACTACACTGAATAAACTGCTTATATTTGAAAAATGTCCTACAGCTAACTACAAAACAAAGATACAAATATTAAACCTCATATTGCTTTAAATAAAAAACCACGGAATCCTGTAAGTGTCCGACCTGACGGCCTTCTCTTTACTCCTCCCCCGACTGCAAGGGGCTGCTCTCGCCAGCTGGTGACAGGCTAGTGTACTGCATCTCGAGCACACCTATTGACTTTTACTGCTTCAGAAAGCGCTTGCAATCTAGACGCAGTAGCATCTATATATAACTGATTGTTGGGTCAGAAATATATATCGTTATCGTGATAAAAATACAATTAATCGTGCAGCCCTAGTGGTGATCATAGACATATAAATACCTAGATGCCTCATTGGCCACTCTGAGCCGTTGCGGCGATACGTCAACCCGGCCGCCATCTTTCTCCGGGCAAGACCAAACCAAATGTAGGTGAACGGAGGAGCTGCATTTTTTTTTAGGATAAAAATAACAATAAAATTTACAATGATCAGCAAATTTAAGTGGTTTGTGATATGCATGGACTTAAAGGAGTCATACAAAGCCAATTTGATTTTTTATTGTCTTAATGGAAAGTTTTGTAATATAGTTTTTTTTTTTTTTTTCACAAAGTGTAAAAAACGTGCATGTTACCCTGTCAAAAAAAGTTCTTTTGAAATCACTCTGTTCTGTGTACTTCCTCTTTAAATCATCCATGTTCATTAATACATTCAACAACAAAACACCTCAATCTCACCTCAGTCTTCGTCACTCAGGGGTAAGACACCAGTTCAGTCTGTGTGACACGCTGCTGTCAATCAACTATTTTGGGAGTGGCCTCACATCGACATGCATTTGAGAATGGCTTGATTTCAGAAGGGGCAACTTATTTTTATTAAACTAAAAGAAAACTACTGGTGGATCTTTATCATTGTAGGATGGTTGTGTACACACACTCCCAACACATATTTCAGTCCAAACAGCTTGCATAAGTGCATGTGGCACCGGATGACCCCTTTAAATAAATAAACTCTGCCTCCAGTTACTTTGTCAGGCTTGGAAAATTGTATAATATTTATTACTGTAAGTTTCACTGGATCCGTAAAGGATTATCCTTTAGCTACATTTTTTTTATGTTTGTTGTGGAGTTTATATCTAGCGTGTCATGTAAATAGGAAGCAGACTAGCAGACTGTTACTGTTTGATTTGTATTCACCGATTTTATAAAAAAAATTTCAATGATGGAAAATTATAAGCACTTAAAGGTGTATTATTTAGATTTCCCCCCCCCCAGTATTTCAAAGGGAATGCGCTGTGTTCTGGCCTGAGGCACAAGGCTAAAATGTTGGGGTTAAAGGCAGAAAAAGCAATGAAAAAAAACTAATTTAATTTAATTTACATTAAAATGACATTACATGTATATATTACAGTTATATTTGCCTACATTAATGTTATAATTGTTAACAAACAAAATCAGCCAAATCAACAGGAGTGTGAGCTTTCATAATTTCTTAAAAAAAAAAAAAAAGATTTTCCAAGCCTGACTAATAAACTGGAGGCAGAGTTATTTTTCATGCATATCACCACAAACCACTAAAATCGGCTGATAAATGTAAACGTTATCCTGAAAAAAAAAACACTGCTCCATTTTGCACACAGAAAAAGTTATATATTGGTGCTTTAGGCAAGTAGACCAGCGAGCACTATGTTGCGCTTCATGAAAATACACTGATACGTGCTTGGTCTCGCTCTTTCCTTGTGTCCGCCTCCTGTATTACTCAGTCTGAATGTCCTTGCGGGATTACAGGTATTCCGCATATATTAAATCATTTTTGTGCAAATGCGGCTAACTCTTGTAACATGAGTCAGGCTGAGAGGTGTCACACAATGAACTGTCCCCTCACTCAGATATTGCGTGTGCGCACTCAGACTTTCTGCACTTGCGATATCTCTGTGCTTTTAAAGTAAAAATTGTTTCTCTTTAATTTCTGTATTAAACATTTAAAAAAAAACATACGTCAGTAAGGTTTTCAGAGCTTTATATTTAAAAAATCTTTTTTACGGTCACTGTGGTGACAGAGAGGATTAAATGGGCTAAATAATTATTGCAACTAGTACTCAGACTAGTTTTTGAGAAGAGTAATTCGTACTTTTACTTAAGTACTGTTTTGACACCAGTACTTTTACATACTTTTTACTTACTGATCTTACGTAACTCAGGATATGTTTAAGTAGAATCAAATGTCTAGATTTTCAAATAAATCAATCTGTGTTATGTCAGGTACAGTAGCATTTCAAGTGACAGAGAAAAGCAGCTCACTGAATATTCAGGAGTTTGGCAGGTCATTTCAGTCTAATTAATTTAATATCCTCTCAATTTAACTTTATATTTAATACATTATTTATGCCCATTTCTCCCTGATGCTGAGAATTTATATCAAGCAGCATAGTTATTTATTGAAGCCCCCAGGGAGTTTTGCATTTGCATGGGTTTGTTCAGGGTTTGCAATAGCAATATTGGAGTGCCTCATATTTGCAATTAGGGCTGATGAATTGATTTTCTTGTATAGTTGCACTTTTTTCTTTTAATTTACATGGCGCTGAATTGTTTTCATGGAGGAAAATTGATTGGTTTGTTCAGTAATCTCCCTTGGTGAGGCTGTCTGATTTGTGCCATTCTCCAGTGAGTGGGTTATTTGTCCATCTGCCAGGCTGATTCATGTTTTGGTACCATGAGTCGTAAAAAAACAACGACATACAGTTGCTCATTATGCATGCACATAGCCAGATTGACAAACAGACATATGACTTGATGCATGCAGGATATAGTGACAGGGCTGTGCCATCCATTATGGACTAAGGCCACCACTTCATCAGAGAAGAATGTTTTAGCTGAAAAGAAAAAAATTGGAATATTTTGAATTGTTTGTTTAAGGGGATTCTTCAGTTCTCATGCATTTGACAAATGTACAAAGACATTGTAAAGTAATATAATAGAATACATTGTACATGGACGTATTCTTTCAGTGGAGTGGTTGGGTACACTTTGCAAGGAAGTATTTTATCGTCTTCTATTTTAACTACAACTGTCAGCCCGGAATCTCCATACATGCTGCTTTGGTATTAAGCATAAATTATTTTCAATCCCATTTATGGCTTTCAGGTTTTATTTCAAGTTTCAGTTTTCAAATTGTGACTGAAACTTTTTGTACGGTTTCCCTGGGATGCACCATTTGCAAAACAAACAAAAGCTCATAACACAAGAGAATTTAGTCCTCAACACAACAGAACTAATTATGTTGTAGGTTAAATCCATTGTGTCTGTCACCTTTATTTTCTCTGTCGGCGTTATAGTTGAGTGACACATGAGCTGCTTTCACAGCAATGCTGGTTCAGTTTCTGGCCTGTTTCATTCAGTTCCGTCTCTTACTTCTCTTTCCCATCTCCTCTTTATTGTCTTATAAAGCCGTATAGTTTCCATCAAAACAGTTCCGTTTTTGTGTGACTCCTTCGTCATCACAGCCCAGCTGTTGCTGCAGACAAATACTGTCATTAAACCACAAATCACATCATTTATTTGCACCATTTATTTATTTTTTTTGATTGACAGCTTTAGCGCAATCTATTTTTCAGCAGTTCAACAGCATGTGCATGAGTCCACGTGCAGTGAAGATGCCTAAAATGGCATGATCAAAACAATCTCTTTGTCTACCCACCCACAGCCCAGCCTCCTTATCCCACTGACTCACTACTTAAGCCCACTTCTCAGACGGTGAAGTAATTAGAAAGGAGGCTTGTCAGACATTGGCATAATTAATAAGAAAAACAAACCCGGCCCTAAACAGTCACAACACTGTATGGTGATTATGAGTTCTATGAGTTATGCCGAAGCAGACAGTCCATCAACACGTGGAACGCTGTTATTGCACTGGCAGGAAATTAAATTTAAATCCCGGTGCCCTTTAAATGCAGAAAAGATTAGCATTACACATGATTTGCATAGACTGCATTCCGGCATGTTTCACAACTAATAAAAAAAAGACAGATAAATAGATAGAGAGATGGTAACGATTGATTTTTAGATCTAATTCTATAAGATAAGACTTTCTTAATGTTTTTAAAATAAGGCTGACCAGATTAAAATACAGTAAAAATTGTATTATTATGAAATATAATTACAATTTAAAATAATTGTTTTAGCACCCATTATGTATTAGTCTTCATGATTGTTCTAAAACATAATGATTTGGTGAAATGTTTCTTATTATTCAAAGTTGAATTATGTGCTTACTATATTATATACTATATATATATTTATAAAACGTGCAGCATTGATTTGAATTAAAAATATATTTACTGAAAAAGTTTTTATTTTTAAAAAATCTCATCTAATAGCACTGGGTGTTGATTAAACATACTTTATATTCTCTGCTTTACATAGGTGTGGTTTTTCCTTTGTTTGAGTCTGTTTCACTCTTGGGTGTTTGATTGACAGAATCGATTTCTCTCTGAAAGACTCCTCTTTGAAAGACTTTATGGACTTCTTAGGTAGAACAAGCAAGGCTACACAGCAAGAGAAGTCATGTGGCGTCTGAATGCCTCTCCTTTTGTCTGGGAGGAGACTGGGTTCTAGCGCCGCACAGACACTTTTTTTATATGCTGAATCGTTTGGAAGTAACTGCGCTGGTTGAGAGAATGGAATGTCCTTGGTGTTGCCTAACAACCAAGTTCCAGTCAGAGGAGGTGGAGATGTGGCTTGCACTAATTGAATTTCATCTCTTTCAAATGTATTGGCCCTTAGACATTATTAAAAGTCCTGCACTTCTTTGTCTAGGTGAAAACAAAACATGAGCATGACGCTTGCCTCTGTCAAGGTTATGCAGTTCACTCCAGGCCCTGTCTTTTGTGATCCGTTGAAGTGGATAACTGATGTTTCATATTTCAGCACTGATATAACTTCAGCGATAAATATGTTGCTTTTAATTGACTCTCAGTACAGCACTCACGTTATGACCTGCGTTTTCCAACATTTGTTGGAAGTACAGCACAATGCCACCAAATCGACACTATCGTCATAACTGACTCATAATTCTACATCTTATGAGAATCAGAACTTAAGACTAATATAGAAAAGTTCAATTGTTGACTTTTTCTTTCCACTTGCGTCACTTTGGTCATGCAGGTTATTGAATAATGTTAACCAAAAGCCAAGGAGTTATTAAACTCTGGCTTTAGAAAACCTATTTTTCATCAGTTCGCAATGCATGAAAACAAGTCATATGCCACTTTTTCTTTTTTTTTTTTTTTTAGTTTTTTCACTTGGACGTGCATTATGTTGACTTTAAAATGAATAACACTGTTGATCCAGAAAAGCATTAATGGTCTGGCATCTATATCAATCAATGTTAAAGAATAAGCTGTATCTTTCGGTTTTCCTTGGAGACCAAGTGCCTTGTTTTGTATTCACAGCTTGCCAAATCACTGACTTGATCAAGCAATGTAAAATGCAAACGGGATCATTGCTTATCTGTGATCTAGACACCGACTGGCTGACTGCGTTTTTACTCGAGAAAGCAGGAGTGTGTTTGCCTCGGTGTCTGTTCCGATCTAGAGGGGGAGTTCACACTTGGTGAATGTGACATAAATAAACTGGCACGATTTGATGAACATAAGGTGTAAATACATCTTAACCAATCAAGTCTGGATGTGTTGGAAAACATTTTTCTTATAAATGCATAATTCTGCATGGAACGTAGCAGTACATAGATTATATCAAGCAGCTGACATTTCAATATTGGATTAGCTCTCTGTGACAGTTCTTCCATCCAATAAGCAATATGAACGCTGCCATAAATAATAAGAATAGCAAGTCATCAACTTCACATTTACTATTAACATTCCTCTTTGCTAGATGTGAATAAATACTATGGGCTTTCTTTACTATAACCCGAAGATTATCTTTATTATCTATTATTATTTTTTCTTACCCTACGGACCAAATTACATTACAACCACAGATAAGTATAAGTTTCATTATTAACTTTTTTATTAACAAAGATTATACTGCATGCATTCAGAGAGTGCAATCAATTACTCCTTATGTGTTTTTCGCACATTTCTAGGTTTGTACTGTACATTAATAACAGGATTGTTCAGTGAATCTTGCTGCACATAACATTGCTTGACCAGTAGTTGGCAACTGTCTTTATGTGTGAATCATTCTTGCAGCTTAGCTATTTATTTTAAAATACATATTAATTTAGGAGAGAAACAATTAATGCACTGTAGGAGTGAGTCATTGAATCATTCACTTAACCAATTTGTTCAGAACAGTAAACCATTCTGGAATGGCACTACTTTGTGTTACTCACAACGGTTTATTCTTCTTTGACTTTGTTTGTGACAAAAGTAGACAAGGTAACTGGCAATGTTGTGTCTAAAAATGTACTCAATATTAAAGTGCCTCTATTATGGATGTTTGAAAATTACCTTTCATGCAGTGTGTAACACAGCTCTAGGTAAAAAAAAACATCCTGCAAAGTTTTAAATCTGAAAGTGAAGTCTGCATGAAGTTGTCCAAAAAAGACGACTCTGAATCATTGAAATGAGTCCCAGGCAGTTTCATGTTGACGTCAAAATGAAACATTAGCATATAGCCCGCTCATTTGTTGGTCTTTTCTTGTTGATCTAATTAAAAATGCAAATTCAATACTGCTGCTGCACATATATACCATAACCCCCATATATATGTAGCCCTGCTACATCATTTCGGGTTGCATATTTCATAAATCATTTTCTTAAATAATAACATCATAAAGTTGTGTTTAAAATTGTATTATGTAAGGTTAAAAGGTACAGTATAAATATGTGCTCAGGGATAACCTAAACTGTTACGCCTGTGAAGTATGACCAATCGGAAAATAGGAGAAATGACAAATAGGAGGCGTCAACTCGACATCTCTCTGTGTACTTGGGTTCTTTCATAAAAATGAAATAAGTGGACTTTAAGTGACTGGACTTTTGAGTTACTACTGGCTGAGCTTGATTGCGAAGTTCCGGACTAATTTAAAGTTAGACACAGACATTTACAGAGCACAATTGACGGCGAGGCAATGCATATCGCATAAACTGTCTGGGCTCATGCTTGTTGATACAAAGAACCATAAAGTATGTGAACCCACTGTCTCCTACCGACCAGTGAGAGGATTCTGAGCTCGTAAGGGACATGTCGTGTTCGGAAGCGCCCGCGTGGCAAGAAGGGGCCATTGACGTCTGCTGAGCGTGCGTTACTGTGATGGATCCTGGATAGGAAACCGACTGATTGTGATTGCAAAGGATCCTGATTGAAAAGACCATAACTTTAACACAGGTACCTGTTTCCAATTTTATTTTGTTTTGTCTGTAGCTCATAGGAGGGAAGTGGCCGTTTGTTTTTGGCTTCTACGAACATGAGCAGCGACACAGGCCTGCAACAGAGACTGGAGGGGTATTTCCTGTAGCGTTTGCAGGTTTAAAGTGTTCTATTCGACTTATTTGTGACTGTTGTTTATTTTATTTTCATTTTTGCTGACTGCTTGATCTTACATGTAAAGCTCATTTTGACAGAAAGAGGTTACACAATTGTAGATTGATAACAACTTTATTTAACTGTAACACAAAATAATTACACTTTCACATTTCTGATCAGCTACAGATTCTTTAAATTAAGTACAATTGAGTTTGGGATCATTTTTTTTGGCTCTGTAGTGAGCTGTATTTATTTTTTCCTGATATTTAAAGGTAAATGGCATGAAATAGGTAGTAGCACAAATTTAAACAAATTGAACACAGATTATAGAAAAACCAGGACGTCAACCATAAAATTAACAGTGACAGAAGGGGGGCGTGCATGAGACTACCCTGATGCAGGTGGAGCTAGGGAAGGTGGAGGGTTTCTGAAGCAGTATTTGAATGTCAATCTGCAAGCTCACTCACTGCTGATTCGAAAAGAACCAATCAGTGACATCATGTGAATAATGATGTCATGATCAAATGTACAGTTAGAGCCTATTGGACTGCATCATCTGGAGTTTCATAACTGCATTTATTTGATTAACCTTTTTAAAAGCTATAGATCAAATTTAACCACATGTATAATTAACTGAAATATCTGTATTAAATATATGTTTATCATGGACCCCCTTTCTATGATTTCAATTAAAATGTGCTGCAGTGAAGACACCCATTGTGTGTTTATTTGCCACTCCGATCATTGTGCTCTCAATTAGCTTGTGGCTAGGCACATTCTTACTGACATATGGCAAAGCTGTGCATGATCAACAGGAGACGGCTTAGCACAGAAAATAATGAGAGGTCACTTCTCACCAGAATCAGGTCACAGTAAAAGTCCAGGTATTTTTTTCTTTCTGCCATATTAAGGCCTTAAGTGCCCGGGCTAGCATCAGGAGAACATAAATTATCTGGACACTTTGCATCCAAGTCTAGTCTTTTTCAACATTGGGTTTGAATGGATAGCACCAACTTGCTATAATAGGTCCTATTACATTTACTGGACTGGAGACGTCTTAAAATGGATTCTGGGAAAATCAATAAAGTTCAGATACTGCATCCAAAAATACCCAAGTAAATTTTTTTTTTATTCCTCATTCAAATAGGTGTCTGGAGATGTGAGGATCAGAAATGTATTACACTTTAATATATGTAGCCTATGCTAAAAAGTATTCCTTATGATATTTCTGGGTTAATCAAGCATGTTTTTTCCCCAAATAATGTGACACATGGAGCCCTCATTAATAAATTTAATCTTGAGGACACTGTGATCATAGCTGGGGTCATAGAGGGCCACCGATTCAATTATATTCTTACTTGACATATGCAAATAACATCTCCTTGTGCTCTTTGGCCATTGTACTACTAAAAATATAAGCAACACTGAAAGCCTCAGTGGGTGTTGGGTCAATGGCACCTGCTGTTCTCTTGTTAATAGACGGGAAAGTAGCTCCAGTGGTGGTGACCGGATTCAGCAATATGTTTCTATCCTGTCATGGATTGAGAGGTAGAAAGTACACTCTTTTATGTGTTTTTTAGCAGCTGGCGTAGCGCTGAAAAGACATTTTTAAACTTTTATTATAACAGACACTGTGACTTTAGCTCAGCTAATCAGCTTGTCTAAGGAAAACACATTTACACATGAACATAATTAGTTCTGCATGTATCTTCAAAATAAATTATTATTATTACACATTATCCTTCAGAGTTCAGCACTTCACCGATAAATTGCTTATAGATCAGTGTCTGTGATAAATGTTTCCCACTATACAACAGGGTCCTGTGGCTATACATTAACTTTCAGTATTTTGGCACTTTTAACTGTTTCACTGGATCTATCTGTATTTCCTCTTGACTTTATGCGGATTTTCTTGCTCGACATTTGCTAGCTTTGTGTGGATTTGTTTCCATGGTATCAGGTAGCTCTTGTGGAATTGTCTCAATGGAGTTCTGCAGCTACATATTGCCTCGTGGCTCTGCCGTTTGATCAGTTCATGTGGATATGTTTCCATGACATCTGGAGTCTTTCTCACTAGATCCATATTTTCCTTGTTAGGAATACATGTAGAAAACGTCCTAATGAGTTATTTCCAGACCTGACCACATGTCTTACAGTTTATTTTTTACTAATTTTGAAGCCTTCACTATGAAGGAGTGTATAATGCTGCTTATAGGTTTGCACAATAATTGGATATGCACCAGTTAGACCTACAGTATCTGACAGCAAAGTAAATGCTGCAGTTCCCCTGTAATACAGTATTGTAATTGTACAAATTAATACAAAGCTAAAATCTTTTATTTGGTACATAATATTTAGCAATTAATAATTTAGAAATTTGTCAGTTTATCAACCTAGGCCCATTGGAAAAACCTGCCTGTACCTACAGTATATTTTTGCAAAACTCCTTTAAAATTAATTGCAGTTTCCAGCTGAAATGAATACTGGTGGCAGTAAAACATCAACAATGATTATTCCTTTTTTACACAAATTATGATTACAAAAGCGGGTTTACTGATTATTTGGTTTCTTCCATAATACTATTTTATGGCCTCGATTTTATCATAGTGTATGATTTGTAAACAAATACTTTTTGATGTTTGGCATCACATAACCAGCTCTATATGTATGGCGTTTTTGACATGGTAAACTTGTTCGGTAGCTCACCTGGTGTTTTTTTTCTGAAGTACCACAATGCACACAATAATTAGCGTTATAAAATACTTCCACATTTTTGTTCTTCTAACATTGTTTTAGGGTTTTATTTCTTCTAAAAATTAGTTTTTAGGCTTCTCTTCTCTTACCACTGCTATGCTGAGGACACACAGCTCTATCTTTTATTTCAACCAGATGATCCAACAGTAGCCGCACGGATCTCAGGCTGCTTGGCAGACATCTGGGAGTGGATGAAAGATCATCATCTACAGCTCAACCTGGCAAAGACTGAGCTCCTCGTTTTCCCTGCAACTCTACAGCATGAATTCACCATCCATTTGGATACATTAACTATTACCCCATCAAGTTCAGCCAGAAATCTTGGAGTTATCTTCGATGACCGCCTCTCCTTCAAAGACCATATTGCTAAAACTGACCGATCTTGCAGGTTTGCCCTACACAACATTAGAAAGATCAGGCCCTTTCTTACAGAGCAGGCCACACAACTCCTGACTCAACAATGAACAACTGATATGAACAAAGATATGCATTTTTTATTGTTTGTTCATATTAATTAATACATGATCTAATGTTAACAAATGACACCTTGTTGTAAAGTGTTACCTAACGGCTGAACAGAACAAAACCCATCATCATGTCTGTCTCTCTGAAGGCCTGAATGTGTACACTACACCACACTACAAATACAAGACAGCCAGATCTAAATGCTAAGGTCATGGCTTTGATTCTCAGGGAACACATGATTGAATACATACAATTAAATGCAACGTAAGGCTTTGTTCAAACACATGGATGTAAATCTAAAAACTACAGCACCTGAGTGAGAGTTCATACACAACTTCCAAAACTTCATCAAGCTGTGAGCAGGTTTTGTTTTGACTGAT
This sequence comes from Enteromius treurensis, assembly GCA_032275025.1. Lineage (NCBI taxonomy): Eukaryota > Metazoa > Chordata > Actinopteri > Cypriniformes > Cyprinidae > Enteromius > Enteromius treurensis. Next base: position 11,509,067 of record JAUCMU010000042.1, read on the forward strand.
CTGAAGTTAAACGCTCTCCACAAACAACACATCTGCACAGCCGCCAATTAACCCCGCAAACTCCATCACACACCCCATTACAGACATTATGAATGCTCCAGCACCGGGCACAAGCACACGGCTTCTTCCGCTTCAGCAGCTCCATCTTCTTTAACTAGCCCTCTGATTGTTGTATGCGTGGTGAAGCCACTGGTAAACGTGACGACTGGTTTATCGCTCGTCTATAGAAAGCGTTTCCATCATATCACTTGACTGCACAATTCCTGCAGCATGTCGATGATGTGAGAGCACACAGGAGAGATCACCGCTCATTAGACATCACTGCTGACAGCCAGCATCAACACACACACGCGCTGCAGCATCGTTCGTGTCAATGCATTGCTCAAAAGAGATTCACAAATTGTTTATCTCACTGAATCGGTTCAAAAGTCAGCACAAAATAGAAACTGTCTCTAAATTTAAACACTGTATGTTATAGAGAATTTGTGCATTGCTAATTTTTTTAAATTAATGTTTTTGACCTTGTAATAATTAAGTAACCTTGTTTAATTAAAATCGGATCTTCTCTGGTGATATTTAAATTTCTTATTAGAATAAAACAACCAAAATGTTCTCTAAACAGAACACAACTGACAGAAGTTGTAATCTTTTAGTAAAACAAAACAAACTGATATTTTCAATATCTAATAGATTAAACTGACTGAATGCGTTTTGCTCAACAGAACAAAAGGACACATGTTTCAATCACTGACTGCACACATGCTAACTTTAAACATATTTATTATCCTTCACATAGTTTATACATTGTTCAGAAGATATTGAAACCTGCCAAAACAACTTTGTTAAAGTTGGCATACAACAGAACTTCACTCTATCTATTTTCTAAACACACGCTAAGCACAGTAAGTGCTGCTGTATTCAGTGTTTTTGACCTTGTAAAGGTAGTACAGTACTATTTCTCCTCTAAGCCCCGCCTCCTGAAAGGGGTCAATTTGTACAAAGCTCATCGTTCTAAAAAAGCAAGGTTTGCTCTGATTGGCCAGCTATCCAGTGCACTGTGATTGGTCGAATACCTCAAGCGTCTGATGGAAATGTTCCATAACGTGATGCTGCAGCCCAGTGCTACAGAGGTCCGCGGGAGCCGGCCAAATTTCTTGCGGTGCGGGAATAAATTTCCGAATAAAACGTGGAAGCGGGTGGTCACTCTGGTGTAATTTGAACGGGAGCGGGCGTCTAACAATATTGCGTTCCCGACGTTTTTTCGGAACAGCATATCTGTGATCCCCTCATTCTTATTGAGCACCGGTACAGCCAGAGCTCAGGACTGTTACACGTGCTGAGTGCATGGACCATGTGCATTTTATTTACACAGTTTGTGTAACGTTCCTCAGAGACCGGGCTTAACCAACATGGCAGAGCAAATTGAAGATGCGCTGTCCTTGAAGGACGTTCAGCTGGGATCAGACAACGGTCAGTTTACTGTAAGGAAACCCACATCAGGCAAGTCTGATGTATGGAGTCTTTTTCATGCGTCATAGACGCAAATGGAAAAAAAAAAAACCCTTTGCGTGACATGATAAATGCCTCAAAGTTTTACCCTGTGGCAGTCACAAGACTGGAACCTCAGGTTTAAGGCGGCACTCATGTCTCATCACAAATCTGACATTTACTAAATCGTTGCTGTGCCAGAGCAGTTCAAAAATGAACCCACTCTTCTTTGCTTTTTGCTGCCCCTTTAGACACAAGCACCTCAAAGACGGGTGAAAACATTCAAAGGCACCTGGTGAGGTGCAGTGTTTGGTAATGATGCGACAGACATGGGCAAAAAGATGGTGGAGCCAACATCCGCAACATACACGAGGCTAAACTGCACAGCGCACATACTAAACGTGACTCTCTCCAGTGCGTTTGGTCCTGCCATAATCGAAAAGTCCCCAGAGATCGCTGGCCTTCTGATTGAATGTTAAAAAGTTGGTTACATATTTCAAACACTCAGGACAGCAGGGCAAGCTTAAAAAGTCACTGAAACAATCCATAGAGACACGATGGAGCTCTAACTTTGACATGCTGAATTCTGTCTTGGAACAGGACCAAGACATCGCATCTGTGCTGACTGAGGGCAATAATTATGACACGATCGGACGCATTAGCATCAGTACGCTTAAGTTACTAGTATCATTCCTAAAACCCTTCAAAGAGGCAACTGATGACTTGGAAACTGATAACAAGCTCCCAGTGCCTCACTGGTTCTTCCGTGGTCTGTGCGATTAATTGAGCACTGTACATCAGCCACAGACCCTCTGCTCTCTGAAATCACAACCGTCTGTGTAACACGGCTGAAAGAATTACTGTCAGCAGACAGCACTTCATCCCATTCGGTTCACATGCTTTATAAAATAGCAACCTTCCTGACACCAAATCTGCAAGGTCTGAAAATGTTCAACAGGAGAGAGTCAAGGAGATGATCGAAGATTTAACGTTTGATGCACATGATGAGGATGTTAAACCAACACCTGCCAAAAGGCCTACTGTTCTTCATAAATTTTCAGATTGGGGGGAAGAGGAAGAATCATGTGGATCAAAATCACTAGATGTTCAGATTCAGGGGTACAGGACCATGACTTGAATTATCAAGTCAACAAAACATTTTGCAGCTTTGTCCTTTGAACAAAGACTGAATATACAGCGGGAGCGGTCGAGTGCTCAAAACCCATGTTTGAATAGTAAGCAGCAGCTTCTTTTAATAAGAAAAGCTCACTATCTTAAAGGTTGTGTGTCGTCAGCAGCA
>JAUCMU010000042.1:11525301-11542038 GCA_032275025.1 Enteromius treurensis
ATATCTCAAATATAATAGGTAGCACACAAATTCTGAATGCCTTTGACAGATCTCAAATGAGCCATTTTAATCTAGATAAAAAATAATCTATGCCCACCCCTAATTTTTATACATCTCGTACTTCATATTTAATATAGACCACAATCCAGTTTTAGAGAAGCTGTTGTTTCGTGCACAGCGAATTTTCACTTATGTACTTAGTGCCAACATTATTTTAGTACAGTTGTGAAGGACTTGTTAGCACTGTTTTCAGAGTGCTGTTTTAAATCACTGTGTCAAAAGGTGTCTACAGGCTTTGGGCCATAACAGCACACCTCACCTGTCTTTAAAGCACACACATATTACATTTCTGCCAGCATATCCACAGATGCATGACAGGTTGTAAAAAATGACAACCAAAATTGTATGCCTTACCGATCATCTCAGTGGCTGTAAAACTGTTCTAAATGTGCACACACACACACACACACACACACACACACACACACATTGAGACCACTATAACATGACAAACTCCATGCTGATTCTGACACCGGAATAAAGTCATTTTGCAGTTTTTGTATGTTTAACTGTTTATGAAGATATCAAATTGTCCACTGGCGTCTAGCGGATCTCTTTCAGCTAAACACAAACTGCATGTCTGTCAGAGATTTTTGCTCCCTCCCTGCCCCACCATGACTGATGCAACTAAAGTCAGACGGCTTGTCCTCCTTGAATTAATCTTGCTTTAAGGCGCTCAGCTTGGTGACAGGCCAGATTGTGAAAAATGTCTGCTGCAAGCCAGTCTGACTTGCTTCCTCCCAGGCCTCTCGAGTTCTTTCTAGATGTAAAGGACTGAGTGTGATTTATTGGCCCGGGCTGTGTGTGGGGTATCTGGATATTTGTGGGCTGATTCGGCCATGTGCACTCATCAGTGCTCTGGAGCTGGAAATGTGGCATGGATGTGGCTGTAAACACAATTCCTGCCTACAACTACAGACCTTGCCTCATTAGACTGTGTAAATGAAGGCTTCCCCATGCTCGGGTCAGGAGGCAAGACACGTCGTGCGAGCCACCGAGATATTGGTACATGCACTCATGCGGAATAGCAATGATATCCTAACTCGGACCTCATTTGTATGTTGCCAAAACCCCATGAATAAGTACACGCTGACTTTTGGTAAATGTTAGGCAACCAGGACTTTAATCAACCTTCTCTGCGGGCGCATAACAGTAAAAAAATGCAGAAGCTCAAATGCTTTGCATGTACTTTTTAATTAAATATACTGTTAATTAGTTTGAAATGTTTACCAACAAAGCGTTCAGGTTTCAAAGTGTCACTGCTCTTTCATCCTAAATTGTTGGTTTAAGGGAGGGGTCTGCGGTAGGGTTTGATAGCTAATTACTGGCACATGAAACAGGATGGGGCGGGTGCTTTGATATCTGCACACCAGTGGGGCGGCAGCGGGGGTCTTAGCCATGGCACGGGGCGTCGCTCGGAGTACCAGGGGTCCGCTTGGGTCACACTGCTCATCCAGGTGCTTCAGTGTCTGTCTTCATGTCGTAACAGTTCTGTGCCAAGTCTTGAGCAGGGAAAAGACCATGTGAGCCCAGACTGTCAGTACCACAGACATGAGCGCCTTCCCATCATACTCTGTAATCACAGTGAGTTTGGTGAAGGAAATTCACAAGCATTTTTAGCACAATACTCCGATAATAACCTTATTATTATAATTGCAATGTATATATGCATATATACATGTTTAATGCATATTTATGTATATATTTGTTTGTGTGTGTAAGCTATTCTTTATTCTTTCTAAATGTATTTTATATATTATTAATCGGTAATTGAAATGAAATTATATTGTTTAATTAATATTAATGTAATGTAAATTTGCCTGTGTCTGTGATGTGTTTTTGTGGAACATATAGGTTATATTTAATTTTGTAAACGAAATTAACAGACAGTTAAATTGACACAAAATTACCCCTTTTCAATAGATGTTACATTTTTGTGTGAGGTTTGCTTTAGATATTTTCGTTTCGTGTGGTAACCCGTCTGCACATTGCGAAACACTGGTTTGGAACAAAGTGAATCTGGGCATCACATGGCCAGGGCAGTTTGGATGGCCTTTATGTCACCAGGCTATGCCTGGTCTTCGCTGGGAACCTGTGATGCTTTGTAGAGATCCACCAGGGCTGGGCCAAATTACTCTGGGCTTGCGATGAGATCAGACATTAGTCACTGACATCCTGACAAGGTCAGCCAGAATGGCCTGTGCCAAACTGGACTTCACAGTGAGAATTCTCACCACACTCGAACATTTGTCATGCTGTAGTCATCCTGCTCTTAATGGAGATTCGTAGTGTCCAGAAGTCGTGATGCAGTCATTATTAGTGGCTTACAATAATTTGTAAATGTATAATGGATGTTTTACAAGACAGATGTGATTGAACTTCAACCTGGAATGAAACAGGTATAATGCAGGCAAAATATTAGAAAATACTCAAATTATCCAGGGATGGACTGCACATAGAATATATTTATTTGTGTGTGTGTCCAGCTGTTTTCAGTCTCACTCCATCCCTGCAGTCATCATACATATTGCAGCCGAATATCTGAAAATCTCAAAGTAGAAACACTTCTGCAGAGACCAAAAGTGAGACCCACTTATAACGTCAGAGGAGTCAGTCCAAACAAAAAAAATCCCACCTACTGCAGCTTTTAAAGTAAAACAAAGCCGTACTTGAACCTTGAACATGACTATAGCAAAAGAAGCAGCACTCAGACATGAAAGAACCAAAGAACAGAGGGGGGGAAAAAATATAAAAAACCCACACAATTCTTCAGAGAGGGAAGTTCACCTTGGCTTTATATGTGCTTTCTATGTCCAAAAACATATATGGACAAGGTCAGTTATAACGGAGTCTAAAATTCATAACCCACAGTGAAATGAGTAAAAAAGAGAGTGAAAAACACGTCAACTAGAACGCACAGTAAAACGTCTGGTCTGTTATTTGTCTGCAGGATTTAATAAAAATGTTGCTGGAGCAGAGAATATATTTAGAATAAATTTACATAATTCTACACAAATGGGGAAAATTCAAGACAAGGAAGTCACTAGAGAATCAAAATTCAATTTATTACAAAATTAGTTTATATGGTTTTATATTATATAATATAGTATATAAAGGGTTAATTGTTTGTTTTTGTTGTAGTATTTATTATTTACCAGTTTTCCCTAAGTTTAACTTTAAATCTATAGAAGTAAAAAAAAAAAAAAAAAAGAAGTTAAAGTATAAGCATGAGAGGCAGAAAGTGGTGGTTCAATTTATCTCCTTTCATAGCCTCAGGCTGTGCTTAAAAATGTATTCTTTTGAGGGATATTATGTTTTGCATCTTAACTCAGATAGTGTTTGTACATAGAGGTGCTTGATAATAGGGTCATTGACATCACGGCTTTCGAAGGCAGACGAAACTCCCGTTTTAGTACTAATTAAAATAGTTGACTGCACACTGTTCTCCCTCTAACAATGTGTGTGCCTCCTCAAATCAAAAGTAATTGTTCCCCATACATCACTCTATGCACTCACAACAGACTAATTATTATTTGGCTCAATGGAAACAATGTTTCATACCTCCGTTGAGATCCTACCAATTCTGTCAACCAACTCATTTATTTCTTTATTTTAACCTCCACTGAGATCCCACAAATTTTGTTAGTCAACATGTATTTATTTATTTATCTACTGGAATAACATACACTAATTTCTCACAATAAATGTACATTTAGACAGCAACTGCGGTTAATGTTGATTTCATGGTGATTTTGAAGCGAGGGGGAAGGGTCTTTTTGGCATGTGAAGCGGCTCCGGTTTGTGTGCAGTAAGTAATGAAATAAAGTTCCTTCAGGGTTTGTGTTAGCAATAACGGGTATTAGCACATCAAATTTCACCTTGGAGAAGTGGGACTAATATCCATTATTAGCGTATGTGCAGGATCAGCCATGGGAATGACTTTGGAATCCGTGTGCCTTTCAGACAAACAGCCTTCCTGCCAAGTCAGGCAGATGCACGCAGATTCTCTGAATATTTCGATGACTTCTTTCACTGGCACAATGCTGCCAATGGCCCTGAGCTCTGGCTCCAAGCTTCAGAAGAGTGAGTCACAATACCCCAGCTACACAGTCATCTCCCTGCGCTCCTCAGTGACAGCAGGCCCGCACTGCAAGGTGAACAGTCTGGACCAACATGAAGAGAAACATTATTGTCTGTCTTTTAATTACTCTCAAGATAAATAAAAAAATATGGGAGGAGGAGGAGAGTTTCCGGGCAACTTGTCCATCTGTTCATCTATAAATTGGATAACGGTTCTACTATTTGTGAATCCTAATTTTTGAGTTATTTATTGCTCTTATATACATGTACTTGAAAGTTTATACTAAAAGTTTGATGTACATGAAATCTGATTTTCACAAAACAGCATTGCTTTTTAGAAACAGCAGCATTTTAATAAAATGTTGAAGAAATATTTTAATGAAATATGCACAGCAGCAAAAAACTTGTACTTAAAACGTGTTATCCTTTCATAAGTTTTTTTGTGGAAATTTGAGGGCTTTTTGAAATTTGACTGTAATACTACATTTATTTTTATTTTCAGTAAAAATGTAGACTCAACATTAACAATATTTTCCTTAGTGCAGTTTAATTCTGCAAAAACCATTCAAATCAAAGATAACTTTGTAACTGTATGTCAACTCCATGTCAGCTAATTCTCATTAATTGTCAACTACATGTCTACGACCTCTCAGAGTAGACTTTTAGGGTAGGTTTAGGTTTTGAATAATAAGTTGACATCCTTGCAAGGTTTCTGATAGTCAGTATATGTTGTGGACCCATAAAAATAAAGTGTTAGAAGATATTAAGCAGATAGTCTACTAATACTCTAATGACTGCTGGTTGACATGTAGTCGCAAAAGTACTTACTGTTAGTAGATTGTCTAAAGTGTTACCAAATTATTGAATGAAGATTATTAATTAGTAATTACAAGACAAATGAATGATGATGATGTTTTTAAATGTAGCATAGACATAGGGAATAATATTAATATTATCATCTATATCTATGCTAAATTTAAAATCATATGTACATAGATAGTAATTTAACAATCTTCCTTGACTTTTGAAGAATGACAATATAAAAAAATTACTATTGAGCTTTGGAATAAATATGTTGCTTTTACAATAATGTGCAAAAATGTTTTCACACATAGCAGATTCTGTATACATAAATGTGTTTTGCTGTCTTTCTACATTACAATTATCATCATCATGCATAAAAGTCCTTTGCATTAGAATTTTGAAAACCCCTGTGCCAGAAAATACACTGTAATAAAGCAAAAGCCAAAGAAATCAGTGATGACGATAATCAGAATAGTCAAGTTTTATGCTATATATCCTAGTTCGGATTCACTTCAGTGATATTTTAGTATAAAGTGATAAAGGAAGAGGTCTAACCGATGATATTGCGATATGACACTTGACGAGCATTTTCAATGTTGTATCTCTCAGTTCTGATATTGAACAGCTATCTAACACAGTATATTAGATGAGCCTAACAAGCCGAGGCATCATGTCCATGCATAGGTGTAATACTTTGATGAATGGGTGCGCTCTGGAATGTTTTACCGGAATAATAACCATCACACCAGTCCACTTCCATCACCCTGCTTGTGTTGCACGGTTTCCGTGGAAACAGGTTATTGCTACCAGAAACAAAGATACTCTCCAAGGGCAAATGCAGCGACTTCAACAGGTTTTATGCCTACACTTCTTGTCAAGATCTCCCCAGAAAAAGAAAAGAAAAGATTAATGGAGTCATTTTGTCTAAAGCATGTTTATTGCCCCTTTGCCCGAAGATAATGGTCATATGGTTGCACCTGCGCTGCTTTCAACACCCCAGATCCTTCTAGTTGATATCAAGCTGTGTGTATGCCTTGTTTTCTGAAAGCAATGGTGTCATCTTTTGTCGGTTGGTTTGTGCTACTTGATTAGCAAAGGTGGAGGAGATGTTCATTTAATGTAATTCTGGGGAATTGTATAATAACAGTTTTTAGACTTTCAAAAATATTTCCATCAATTGCTATAACGTTTAATGAACGTGTGTTCTTGCAAATAATGGCAGGATGAAAATGAACTGGGAAAAAAACAAGTCAATATGTTGCTTTCTGAATTTCTCTCTGCAGTCCCAGGTGCTGTACTTGCTCAGCATGAGGTGAGCAGTTTGTCGGCTCTGACTGTGGTTCTCATCGCTTGGCTCAGAGTAATTTCAATCTGTTCGACAGCTTTATCATCCGGCTTGTGTTAACATGAGAAGTGATTTGTGCATTGTGGGATTCTGTCTGGGCTGCGTGTCTGGACTACACGGATGATTTCAGATATAAACAAGAGCTTGCTTTATTGATTTTTGAAATGTCAGATTTTTTTTTTGTTTAAAGAAAAAACATGTTTCATACAAAGAAAAATCTGTGTAATTATACTAAACAGCTCATTATGATGGGTAAGCTCAGTAGGACAGCATTTTTTCCCACTGATTAGCGGTATAAACTAAATGAAATCATGTTTCTATGGCACACACTGCTTAATAGCCATGCAGGATGAAAAATAACCAAATGTTCTCTTTTTTTGTTGCATCCGGAATTTCAGTTCATTTCAGTGTGAATAAAAATAATAATTCTGTCCCTGATTCGGCTGAGCATTAAACAGTCTCACGACCATTTCATACCTGATTGTGCGAGGTGGCAAAATCGTGTTAATTCGTACAAATTCTCACAACCTCACTAGTACGATTTTGTATGATTTGTCTAAACCCCAGTGATGGGTAGTTTTAGGGGCGGGGTTAGATGTAGGTTATTACAGATTCATACGAACTGGCAACTCGTAAAATATGTACTTTTTCGCAAAAATCTCTTGAATTTGTATGAGTGAGGTTCTACGAATTTGTATGATTAGCCACCTCATAAAATACGCATGACTGGGTTGGAGCATTTGCACTGGGCAGCATTATGTGTGTTCATTTTTATATTGTTATATATTATATATTTAGCATACAGCAGGTTACGTCTGGTATGAAACCGTTTCATCTTGAATTATTTTTTTATTGTTGTTTAAAGACATTAGAATAATAAACACTGTAATGTCTCAGTTCAAGCAGCACATGAAATTGTCATATCTTTTAATATTTACTAAAAGAACACACACACATACAAAATATTATTGAATATCAGAAGATATTTTATTTCAGTCACAGAATCAATACACACCATATTTCAGGTTTAAGCCAACCAATGTTAATCTGCTCTCCTGCCTGAATTATTTGTTGGACAAAATAGAAGATTCTGCCATTTGTGTTGAATAAATATGGTTCTGATTACAAATTACCCCTCAACATAGCCTTGATGATGTTAAGACCTTTTTTGTTACAGTAGTTTGTTATAGCCATTGACATTTAATGATGTTACAGTATTTTTTGTCTGGCAAGCTGCAGTTATAGAATTGGGATAAACTAAAAGTAGCAATATATTTTTCTTCTGTGTTGTGAAGTGTAGCAGGTTATTAAAAAAATGTTCAGAGCAGGAATTTGGTCTTCTCCATCGGTTGTTGATTGGATTTTGAGAAGTGGGTGTTGGATTTGAAACTGACTGCAAGCTTGTAGGCAATTGTGAAGAGGTTAAAGACAACTACATAATTGGACTAATAAAAGGTGCAATTATACCTAAACTTGGCCCAAAATTATCTCTTGTACTTAATTTATGTGTAACAGTAGCAGTTTTATCAGTGAATAATGCATTGGAGGTTGCTGTATATATATAACTGTGAATACAACTTGTTCACTTGAACTTTTTCTTTTTACTTCAAAACACATCAGCTTCTCTTCCTCTAGTCTAGCTTTACTCCAAATATTACGAGTCGTGATTTTAATGCGGGTACGAGTGGGTGTGTGTAAGAGAGAGAGAGAGAGAGAGAGAGAGAGAGTCTGAGTGCAGTTGGGGTGGGGAGGGAGGTGGGGGGGGGGATATTCGGTTTTCTCTGATGTAAAATGTCACATGCAAACTCTCGGCGAAGGATTCCCGTTAGATTAGTCATGAGGTGAGAGGTGGATCAGAGCCAGACGTGACGTTATGAAGCTGTGGAAGTGACCACGCGAAGAGGGCCAGAGTTATTGATACCGATGCCTTTTGTTCCTACGCCTACAAAATCAGGCTTCTTTTGATATTTGCTTCTTGCCTTCACTTGGAGAATTTTGTGGGTTAAATTGATCCCATCCAGTAAACTCGAAATGATACAGACATTGTAGCTGTGTGACATTACACAAAATCAATGCAACACTATGTGTTAGTGACCTTTATTGCTGCAGTACGTTATGTCAAACCTGTCAAGAGTACACACTTTGAGGCCGCACCACTCATTTGAGCGGCTAACCTCTGCCACGGCTATAGACAGAACGTCTCTGGGCACCACAAAGAAAGCGTCTACGGGGTGTGATGCATCTGGAAACGGCGATATTTCATAGTCTTTAGGGATGACAACGGGGGCAGGTGTCATATTTTACTTGAAAAGCTTTCTTTAGCAAGTGCTTCATCTTCTACATGCCCTCATACATTTTTTAGAGCTGCCGTTCCAGTCGCCTCTCTCATCTCTGCGTAACCTGACCATCAAAGGACTGATTTTATCAGCGACTGTGGGTGCCGCGGCCATTATCTGTTAATGCAGCCTTTTCACTTGTGTCGTTACAGTGGGAATGGTCACCTGTAGACAGCCGGCCCAAGAGCTGTCAGGTGAGATTATATGTGTTGTTCGTTTTGGACTTCTGGGCTAATTTTCCTTTTAAACACATTAAAAGTGCAATGTATACATGTTTTTTTGCATATACTGTATGTTTTTATTTATTTATTTATTTATAAAGACATTTTTGCAGGACATTAATTCAGGTATGCCCTGGTGATGCTAAAAATGTATTCTTGAATAGAAAAACCTCAAAATACAAAAGAATACAAAAATACAAAAAGTACAAAAATAATTAATAGAAATTAATGGAGAATGTTTTACTAAGAAATAATGTTTACATCGACCGCATTACATCGACCGCATTATCTCTCGCTCCATCCTTTCCTCACTCGTGAACAAGACCCCAAGATACTTAAACCCCTCCACCTGAGGCAGGAACTCCCCACCAACCTGAAGGGGGTAGGCTGCCCTTTTCCTGCTGAGAACCATGGCATCAGATTTGGAGGTGCTGATTCTCATCCCAGCCACTTCACACTCAGCTGCAAAATGCCCCAGTGCCCGCTGTAGCCCCCTGGTTTAAAGAAGCCAACAGGACACCATAATCCGCAAAAAGCAGAGATGAGATCATGTGGTCCCTAAACTGGACCCCCTCCAGCTCCTAACTGTGCCTAGAAATCCTGTCCATAAAAGTAATGAACAGGACCGGTGATAAAGGGCAGCCCTGCCGGAGTCCAACATGCATCGGGAACAAGTCTGACTTGCTGCCGGCAATGTGAACCAAGCTCCTGCTCTGGTCATACAGGGACCGGACAGCCCTTAGCAAATGGCCCTGGACCCCATAATCCCAGAGAACCCTCCACAGTACACCGCGAGGGGCGTGGTCGAATGCCTTCTCCAAGTCCACAAAACACGTGAACTGGTTGAGCAAACTCCCATGAACCCTCCAGTACCCTAAAGAGGGTATAGAGCTGGTCAAGTGTTCCACGACCAGGACAAAATCTGCATTGTTCCTCCTGGATCCAAGGTTTGACTATCGGACTAATTCTCCTCTCCTGTACCCTGGCATAGACTTTCCCGGGGAGGCTGAGGAGTGTGATCCCCCTATAATTGGAACATACCCTCCAATCCCCCTTCTTAAAAAGAGGGACCACCACCTCCAGAGGCACTGTCACCAACCTCCATGTGACGCCATAGAGGCGTGTCAACCAAGACAGCCCCACGGCATCCAGAGAATTAAGATACTCAGAGCAAGGATCTCATACACCCCGGTGCCTTGCCACCGAAGAGCTTCTTAACTACCTTGGCGACTTCAGCCCAGGTAATGGTCGAGTCCACCCCTGGGTCCCCACTCTCTGCTTCCTCAGTGGAAGACGCCTCGGTGGGATTGAGGAGATCCTCAAAGTATTCCCTCCACCGCCCGACAATATCCCCAGTTGAAGTCAGTAGATTCCCACCCTCCCTGTATACAGTGTTGGCATTCCCCTCCTGATGCGCCAGACAGTTTGCCAGAACCTCTTCGAGGCCAAACCTCAACGAACTCCTCCCAGACCCAAGTTTTTGCCTCCGCAACCACACGGGCTGCAGTTCGCTTGGCCCACCGGTACCTATCAGCTGCCTAAGGAGCCCCACAAGCCAGCCAGGCTCGATAGGAGTCTTTCAGCTTGACGGGCATCCCTTACTTCCGGGGTCCACCACCGGGTTCGGGGGTTGCTGCCACGACAGGCAACGGAGACTTTGCAGCCACAGCTCTAAACAGCCGCATTGGCAATGGAACAGGAACACAACTCATCGAAAGCAGGTCAAACAGTTAAAAGCTAGACTGGACACAAAGGCAACATAAGGGCTACTTACTGTAGACAATGAGGGTCACATGACAAAGACCAACCAAAGAGAAGCCCCTATCTTAATGGAGTCTCTTAGCTGGGACTTTCCTGGCTGAGACAAAAGTGACTAAATCAATTCAAATTATTATAGGGACCACAATAAAGGAGACATGAACATAATAACAAATAATATTTGTATATTAAGGGGAAATGTTTTTGTATAAATTACCCTTTATACACTCAGGGTCTGCATCTGCAAAAGTGGTCTTCAATCCCTCCAGCAGATATGTCATTACTGCCTGGTTTTGAGGTGAACTTATTATTTGTGGAAAGAGAGTAGTGTCATTAATTACATTTAAAATTATTACATAAAACCCCACACATAGCATATATTAAAAAAAAAAAAAAACACTGCTTACCCAGTTTGTGGATCATGTATCATGTTTATGCGGGTTGTTTTCTGAATTATAGAGGCACCTTACAGCTTCCTGAACATTGAATTAAAAATGCTTTAGTAGATACATGCATAGGAAACAAATAGTTTTCAAACAACATCGTAAAATTCAGACATGACAAACTGTTAAATAAGCTAGATGCAATGAACAAGACTAGTTGTGTAGCCAAGCGCTAACTTAGGGTAACTTTGGGAGATATAATTTTCTACTATATTGTCTTCTAAAATAAAGCTCAACTTACCGCAACGGCCACGTTACGTGCCCTCTTAACTTATTCTCAGTGGACTTGATGCTGGTTGCTGACCCTTAGTTACAGGAGTACAATAATGAAGTATCTGCTGTCCCATGGTAATCTCCCCATCTATACACTATTTGATAACAAAGACAACACCCCTCTACTTGATAGTCATTAACATATAAAAGGCTCTTACACCTCACAGCCATCACACCTCATTGCTAGCTGTGAGGATTCCTTGAAACTTCCACCGATTCCTGTATACATTCACATAAGGTATCTGGTTGTTTCACAAAATTTACTTTTCCATGCTACCTTTTCCAAGCACTCTACCTCATACATCTGGCAAACGTAGAGTTTAGCGGGAATTTCCCATACCATATTTGTCCAGATACAGCTCTTTTTTATGCAGTGCTTTGCATACTCTTATCAATTAATCAATCAAACAATCACTTTTATTTATATAGCGCTTTGAACAATACAGATTGTAGCAAAGTACTGCACATTATCAAATAGGAGAACAGAGTGATGGTAATGTATAATAACATGATTAAACTGTTTATTTATCAAATGCAGAGGCTGTCTCTGTAATCAAAACTACAAAAATCACTAGAAATTAGGTGCCCCCAACTAAGCTAGACAGAGGCGACAGCGGCAAAGAATCAAAACCCCATCCATGAGAGAATGGAGAAGAAAAAACCTTGGGAGAACCAGGCTTAGTTGGGGCGAGTTCTCCTCTGGCTGGACGCCCAGCACCTAATTTCCAGTTTTAAGCACATGTCAGATTGTGCAAAGGACTTAAAGTTTGTGTGTGTGTGTACATCTGGTTCCGGTGATCCGTCCACGGAGCTCATCTATGTGCTCTTGTCTTCGATGAAGATCATCTCTTTGTGATGGTAGACTGATCTGGATACGGACTGAGGAACAGAATAAAAGAGAGACAGACTAATATTAGTGGAGATGCCATTCATTTTACGATGTAACGAGTACATCATGTGTTGAGGGGAATGTTCCTGGTTCCGGCTGATCTAATTAATGCAGCATAACAATCCTTTAACGGATTTGATTAATAAATGTGTAAAAGTGTAAGCCAGAGTAAAGAGATGTGTCTTTAATCTAGAGGTAAACTCACTGAGTGTGCCTGCCTCCCAAACAGTATTAGGTAAATTGTTCCAGAGTTTGGGTGCTAAATAGGAAAAAGATCTGCCACCCACAGTAATATCTCCCAAGGGTAACATATAAAGCGTAAAAAGTAACGGCCCCATAAAGTGAATTAAATCTGATATTTGTCAAATATACAGAAACATTTTAATGATGAAAATAAATTTTTATATTCTGCTTAAACAGTGCCATCTGTTTAACATAAAAATATAGGCTACTAATTACCAAATAACATAGGGTATGTATGCTTTATTTATTATTTATCAGTGTTTTTTATAAACATGACTCAAGATATTAGTGCGACTATACTTTTTTTGAACAAACTAATGACATGGTCACTCATGCGATCATTTCATTAGGTTAGTTAAAAAAAAAAGCAAAAAAAAACACATGACAAACCAGGAAACTAAACAGAGTATGAATACAAAGCAAAACACATGAACACCAACAAAACCAACTTTGACGAAGTGTAAATATAAACCCTAGGACCAAGTAAATGTTCAGTTTAAATTCAGTCTCTGATTAAATTGCTATTTGGTGTTGCACTAATATACATTTGATGGTTTTTCTTGACTGTACTGTACCATATATATGAGTTGAATCATCTGTTTATGTCGTATGTGCTTGATATGTGTTCATTTAAATGTTTATTACACTTTTTGAACATCAAACATTTTCCGTATGAATTGGAAATTGTTGTGTACTTCAAAATAGATAGTAAATAACAACTGTGTTTCTGGTTAAAAAATTACATTTTCTCACACTTTCAGGTGAGGAAGAAGCACCAGAACACACAGCCATCATTGCAGGTGTAGTGGCAGCTTTGGTTCTGCTAGTGTTCTTGACCCTGTTGGCTGTCTACTACATTAACACACATCCAACTGTTGCTCCTCCTTTCTACCTCATGCAGGTATCTATCTATCTATCTATCTATCTATCTGTATGTCTGTATTCATCCATCCATCCATCCATACATACATACATATTAAAACATTTTACCATAATTCTAAGCTGTTTTGGTGTCTCTTATTCACAGCGTCGCACCAATAACTATTGGCCCTCCATGAAATTTCGGAATCAAGGATGCCATTCCAGCTATGCTGAGGTTGATCTTGGGGGTTACGAAAAAGAGGGGTTCATTGAGGCAGAGCAGTGCTGAGCAGGCCGGTCTTTCTGTGTAATGCATGGACTAAGGAAAGAGTTATTTTGTAATTTTTTCTTAAATGATTATAAGATCATGGACAAATGCGCAATGAGAGGCTGTCAATGTTGAAGGATTATGTGGGAGTTTTTCTCTGTTGCTGTCTCCCCACAGTTGGCAGTCCATCTTACAACACCTTTTATGCAGTTGTTTATAATAAAGAAAGTTTTAAGTTCTGAGAGGTACTAATTTTAGCAAGGACATGGTGATTGTGACCAACAAATCTGCTAGCTACACTCCATGAGAATTGGATGTGTGTTTGCCAAATGTATTGTAGGTTAATGTACTGTGCCAACTTTATCGATTTTATTTTATTTTTCTGTTTTTTTAAGACATTTTGTGATGAGTTGTATTTAGTGGATAAACATTGCATGATACTCAATTAATCACGTGGACAGCACTTTAATTCAGATAGCATAGTTTAGTATTAATGATAGCCTATGTACTGTAATTTCACACTTTCTTTGCCCTGTCAAGTGTTGCCCTGTTATTTAGTCCTAAAACTGAAACTCAATTTGCACATAAAATATTAAAGAGATGCACAAATAAAGGCAAGAACTAAATTGTAAATGTAAAACATTAATTTAATTTAGCCTTTTATTTAGAATTTAAAAATTGTTTTTCCAAAGCTGTTTGTGGAGATGTAAAGTAAAATGTGTTTCCTTCTAAATGTTTTATCTGGCATTATCTGAGTAAAAAAAAAAAAAAAAAAAAAAAAAAAGCTGATTTTCATTGTGTTAAATGCCATTGCTGTGGCAACATACAGTATGCTTATTGTAAAACAATGAAAAATAAAATTAGATGTTTTGAAAAAAAAAGTGTTTTAATTGGCAAGCAAAACTTTAACAATATGTTTGGTAAAAATAATTTATCATGTTTGTTATAATGGAAAATTAAAACGTATGTAATGGTTGTTGTTAAAGTTTCACAGTTTGTACAGTTTCAAGTCCTAAAAAGAAGGTATCCACTTCGCCAGAGGAAAACACCTAACAGATTATATCTGTCGTTATGGACTGATTAGTTGGGCTAAGAGGGAATTTTTGGTAGTAGTAGCTTGTGAAGTTCCAACTCATGCATGTTCAAGTCGCTGTGTGAGTCTCAGCATACTCACATTGTTGTGCATGGTTGCACTGTTCAGGGGTTTAAAGTCTATGGGGGAGGAAATGTAATTTATTGAGCATGAACATTTATACAGTGTATTAATGTACCTTGTTTGTATGTTGAGCGCTAGTTGGTGCAAGAGAGGAATGAAACAGAGAATGCTTTGAGCAGCATGTCACAGTAAACAAGGCTCCGCACTAAATGGTTGTCTGCGCCTTACTTTGAGCTTTAAAAACATAACAGGTGTTAAATAGGAAAAAGATCTGCCACCCGCAGTAGATTTTGATATTCTTGGTATTATCAAATGGCCAGAGTTTTGAGAACGCAGCAGATGCGGAGGGATATAATGTGATTAGAGCTCGCTCAAGTACTGAGGAGCTAAACCAGGGCTTTATAAGTAATTAACAAGATTTTAAAATCGATACGATGTTTGATAGGCAGCCAGTGCAGTGTTGACAGGACCGGGCTAATATGCTCATATTTCCTGGTTCTAGTAAGGACTCTAGCTGTTGCATTTTGAATCAGCTGTAGTCTATTTATCAAGCGTGCAGAACAACCACCCAATAAAGCATTACAATAATCTAACCTCGAGGTCATAAACGCATGAACTAACATTTCTGCATTTGAGGTTGAAAGCATAGGATGCAATTTAGATATGTTCTTGAGATGGAAAATGCAGTTTTACAGATACTAGACACATGGGTTTCAAATAATAATAAGGTATTATCAAATGGCCAGGGTTTTGAGAACGCAGACCAGTACTTTTATCAAACATATCAAGTTTGGTGCAGATTGAACATGGCATGCTTGAGTTAGAGAAAAGCACAACATATCGTGTTGTCAACAGGTGGTGCTATGATTATATCTAAATATATGCCTTTAGATGCTTTCAGGCAAGGACTCTTGATAAATATCTGAAGTTTGGTGGAGATTGGACATTGCATGTTGAAGTTAGTGTAAACAAGTCATTTCCTGTTGCCAGAAGGTGGTGCTATGATTAAAATGGAATATTGGCCTTCAAATGTGTTCAGGCCAGGACTGTTTTCAAATGTGTGAAGTTTGGGGCAGATCGGACATTGTATGGCTGAGTTACAACAACTTCTATTCCCATGGCAAGACATCAAAATTTGTGACGCGACTTGACACTCTTCAACAAAAAGTCAAGATCTTCACAATTTACCATCTCAAATGCCTTTAGAAAAGACTGACAAAACTAAAATGTTGGTGTCATCAAATCTCTAGGAGTAGTTTTTTACAGAGTAAAACACTTCATGTTGTCAGCAGGTGGCGCTACGACTATAATGGAATATGAGCATTTAGATCTGTTCAGGTCAGAAGTCTTATCAAAAATGTGAAGTTTGGGTCAGATTAGACAGTGTATGGATGAGTTATAACAACTTCCTGTTTCATGGCGAAACATCAAATTTCAATTCAATATTTCATTGCTGTATACCTTAAAACCAGACTGTCAATGGGTTATTGTAAATGCATGTGTCCACTGGGCACGGTTTTCCTGATGACACTGGGGCTGGCGGTTACACTGATGGTGAGAGCCCGTCATTGTTGCTTGCAGCTATATTTAGAGCCCGAGCACCGCAGTGCAAGGACCCTCTTGGAATTGCTCTGTTTATTTTTATTATTATTATTCCGTTGCAGAATGAATCGCATTTTTGAGGTCCTAAACATTTTCGAAAAGCCACGAAACTTTGCACACACCTCAAAAGTGGTGAAAATCAGACATCTGATATAGGTTTCTAAAGTGGGTGTGACAAAATGGCTCAAAAGTGCCACCTGTTACATTCAAAGTTAAATGTTAAATTGTGAAGATCCAGAGTGTTCGTTGAAGGATGTCTCACCCTTGGGAGATATTATCAGGAGACATGGTGTTAGCTTTCACTGTTATGCTGATGATACCCAGCTCTATATTTCTTCTCAGCCAGGTGAAACACACCAAATTGAGAAACTAACGGAATGCATAGCTGATATAAAAAA
>JAUCMU010000042.1:11558063-11577705 GCA_032275025.1 Enteromius treurensis
CTGCACTGTATTAAGGAGAGGATGAACGGGGCCATGTATTGTGACATTTTGGGCAAAAACCTCCTTCCCTCAGTCAGGGCATTAAAGATGGGTCGTGGCTGGGTCTTCTAACATGACAATGACCCAAAGCACACAGCCTGGAAAACCAAAGAGTGGCTCCATAAGAAGCATATCAAGGTTCTGCAGTGGCCTAGCCAGTCTCCAGACCTTAATCCAATGGAAAATCTTTGGAGGGAGCTGAAACTCTGTGTTGCTCAGCGACAGCCCCGAAACCTGACAGATCTAGAGCAGATCTGTATGGAGGAGTGAGCCAAAATCCCTCCTGCAGTGTGTACTGGTGATGAACTATGGGAACTGTTTGACCTCTGGAATTGTCAACAAAGGCCTCTGTACCAAATATAATTTTTTTTTGACTCAAGTGATCAAATACTTATTTGACACAGTAATTCACAAATAAATTGTTAAAAAATCATAAAATGTGATTTCCGGATTTGTCTTTTTAGATTCTGTCTCTCACAGTGGAAATGCTCCTATGCTGAAAATTGTAGACCCCTCCATGATTTCTAAGACAACTAGCAAAATCACGGGGTGATCAAATACTTATTGACCTCACCGTAGCTATAGCACCCTATACTTGAAGATGAAACTAAAAACGCAACCTTTTAGAGATGAAAACACACATGTGCTTGAATCAGTCACTGTGACATGCTCATTCATTCCCTGTGTTTGATGTAAACCGTCTGATTGGGTGAAAGAATACCTCCAAGAAGCCACTTGACAAGCATTTAATAAATTGTTGATAATAAAGAAATGCTTCTTCAGATTGAAATTCGTCTTTCTTGAGTATCCAATAAATGAGAGACCTCTTACGAGAATCAGTCACCTATTAAACATTGATTTTAGATTTTAAACTCTGCCTGGCTTCGAGCATATCATAAGTCATTCCATCCATTCTGCCAGCCGTGTTATCGGGTAAATTGTGCAACACTGATTCAATCTCTGCTGAAGTAAAAGGTGAAGGATCAGGTACAAAAGCCAGGGCACTTGTCGATATATCTGTTAGCAGCGGTGGGGGTCGAGGATAGCTGCTAATTATTTGCCTGAACCCTTTTCCGATTGTCACTCTGTGCTCAACAAACTTCACTGTATGCTGGATGTAACATAACAACTGAGGCAGGTGTTCAAACCACAGGAAAAGCTTGTTGTTTCTAAGGATCTTCAGTGAAGATTTGTCTTAAAGGGATACACCTAGAAATTGTGTACTTCATATGCATAAATATATAAATGCAGCCTATTTGAAAAAAATATATACGTACAATTGGATATTACTTTTTATTCAGTCTTTATTTTCATTCTGGGTAAAGATTGCACCTCTAAGTCAATGTTTTAGCCATTTGGTTGTATTTTCAGGTGTATTTGAGGTCATTGTCTCGTTACATGATGCCATTTCGGCCCAACTTGTGCTCAGCTAATGGCCAGATGGCCTCACGTTAACTCTAGAATAATTTAGTATCAAGAGTAGTTCATGTTCTATTCAATGACGGAAAAAAGTGCTGTGGCTGTAGAGGAAACTCGGATCATCACGCCTCCATCACTTGACGGCTGGTATGAAGTGTTTGTGGCTATACACGGTATGTTCTTGCCAAACATGGTGTCGTGCAGAATAAGCCCACATTTTTACAATGGACTCGTCTGTTTGACGAACACTATTCCAGACATTTGGTTATTTGTTCATTCACCTTTGTGAACCTAAGCTGTGCTGCCATTTTTTCTAATTTAAGAAATGTCCTTCTGTTCGTATCAATAAAGACAAAGGCAACTGCCTCTGGACACTCTTCATTTGCTTTCGAAGAGGTAGACACACTTCCTGATGATCAAGTAATTAAGTGCATTTCATTATCAGCTCCTGAATTCTAATGAGCCTCTTAACTCCTTTTGAAGCAGTCGAGGTGTGCTTAATTTTTTCCCGTATGGATTCTGACTTTTGCCATTGGCTTGCTAAATAAATAATGGCATGGTAAAATATGTCATGTGTTGTTGGAGGTTAGATATTACTAATTTAAGTTGCTGAGGACCTGTAGCCAGTTGAAACACCTCTTAAGAAACATCTTTCTCACCGTCAGGGATTTGTAGCAGCTGGGTGATGATTATTTCATTATTTGCTGCAAATACATATTCCCTCTATATTCTGTTGCAGCTACAATCAGTGCTTAGTGATAAACATTAGAAAAATGTGACACTTCTACAATTCCCAATTCCCTGCACTTTCCAGCTGCTTTTATAGAAATGTTCTCCCAACAGCCCGCTGTACCGCTGAAAAAAAAATCTTTCTTTGTTTTGAAGATCAAGGCTATCTTTGAGTCGTTTTCTTCTTGCAGTGAAAGCATTACTTACATTACATCTGCTGCAGTCAAACATGAAAAAAGTGTATCGATAATCTGAACACGGTAAATCATATGATACGAATACAAGCCAGACAACTCACCATGTAAGCGATCAGCTCTGAAGTATGCAAAAGGCTGTAAATGCAGTTTGAAATGTTCTAAAATGAGTATTTTTATCAGGCTGCTATGTGTATGTTGAGTAAGTTTACCTTACTGGCTATGAATAGGTTCTTTTAATTGCCATTACAGTAAAGTAACTGAAAGTAGACACAGGAACCTAAGAAAAATGCTCATTTTAGAAGAAAATTCTAAACAGCACTGTTCAAGTGTTACAGAAAAATATAATATAATGTAATATTATAATACAGTATGACATTAGTGAAAATATTATTTAAATTTTTACATTCCATGTTAATTTTTTGTTATTTTCTATTTTTGCACATTTTGTCATTTTAATTAATTTTATGTTTAATATGTCTAGTTTTTATAGTTTATTTAGTACATCAATTTAAATTAACTTAAAAAAGGTCAAATTATTAACATTTTACAATATTTAATTTATATTTATATATCAGTTACATTTCAGTTTTTAGATATATATTTTTAAGTGCATTTTTATGGATTACTTTACTGTAATAATATAATATACAGATTACCGTCATGGTTATGTTCTGTTTAATTCAGTACTTGTCCTGCCTGTTATGAATCCTCATTAGTTTCCGTGGTTTCTGATTAGTTAATCCTAGTCCAGCTGTTCCTGTTTAGTTCCCTTATGTACCATGTGTGTATTTATACTCTTGATTCTGTTCTACCCGTTGTCGGTTATTATTTGGTGTTATGTGTTATACCAGATCTGCGTCTTCTTTGAAATATCAATCCACATTTGTAAGCCATATTCTGCTGCACATGTGACTATTATTATATCAAATTATATTATCATTCTTTTAAAACTAGCAAATATTTTGTGTTCTATCAATCAATCAATCAATCGCTTTTATTTTATTCTTGAAAGTTATGAGTAAATATGAGTTTGAATTAAACGACCAATTTTATTTTGGAAACCACTCTTTGGCAAATGAACTATACACTGACACACACATACACTTGCAGTTCTCTTGTTAGACAACTATTAAGACAGACAGTTATAGAGGCAGGGTCAAGGTGCGCGGTGCTGTGTTTATTCAGTGTGATTGAGCTGGTGAGGAAGAGCGCTCTGCCTCACACTTTACCATTTGTCATCAACTCAGCCCTTTAGGCCAGCTTTCCTCCACCCGTCAGACGTGAGAGGCCCTGGCTCAAATTTCATAATCCCGCTCTTTGCATGTGCAGGCACGTCTTCAGCCCACAAGAACACCCATCTCATAGAAATTAATCCATTGATCCTTTCTGTGCGCATCAGTCACAGAACAATTTAGAATCAGATTTATAGGATGTCAAGTCCTGTGCTCAATGCTCTAAATCAATAATTAAAGAGTGATTTTAAGTGAAAGAAGGTCCAAAAAAAGTTTTTTTTTTTTTTTTTTTATAAATTAAAGCAGCTGGGCAAAATAATGATAAAAGAAGTTTAAAATGAGTATAACTAATATCCAGTGACAAAAAATCTGAATCTCGGGTGGGGAAAAGAATGTAGACAAAAGAGCAAGATGCAATCCCAAGACTTTTCCATTTTGGTCCTCAAGACGAATATTCATCATCAGAAATCAAAGGGGCCGTCATCTAGAAGCAGCTTTGAAATGGCAAGCAAAATAATCAGGGTTTTTTTCCCTGCCTTCGTTTTTATGCACTGCATATGCAAAGTGTGAATTATCTGATATCCCGGTAAGACATTTTCACACAAAACTTTTGGGCTCTTAATATGAGTGTAAGAACACTGCAGTTCACGATTGCGTTAATAAAGTGCTATCCAAGCATATTTACACTGCATCTTTCGTGTTGCCCGATAATTAACACATTCTAACTGGGGGTTGAAAAGCATGAGAGCAATTATCAATTCAAAGCTTTGATGCAACATTATATGATAAGCAAGTTGCAATTATAGTTCTTAAGGTTCAAATAAGCTAGTTAGTTGTTTTGATTAAAAGTTGTGAATGTAGTAAAGCAGGCAGTGTTTTGTACTTTGAACTTAAAAAAAAGGAAAATCTAATTTTAATGAGGAGAGCAACAAGCTTGAGACTCTGGTACATTTTTCCCCCATCAGTTTAGTGATGCCTAGCTTTGGGGATTTTTTTCCCTTTAGACCTAAATAAATAATGCTTCTTCATTAGGAATCATAATTATGATGACAAAATGATTTGATTTTTTCACAGTTAAACATATCAGCACAGTTTATTAGCCCAACCTTTTAAAGTCAATGACAGATAATAATCCATTATACTGCATGTGATATCAAAGTTCTGTTATGTCAGATTAGCAGTGTTGCTGATGACCAGCTTTTATGGGATATTTTGAAATATTTTGTATGATTCAATATGCTATAGTATGTGAATAGTAGCGTTTGATTTGCAGTGTTTAAATGAATACTTGATAAGTCATATTTTTCAGCAACACAGCAGATAAGTCCAACAGGTCAGCATCTTCTGTATTGAAGTTTTGTGAATCAAATCATCACTTTTGCTGCACGCAATGCATCCGATAAATTATCTTGACTGTGATACTTTAAATTCTGGGCACTACAAAATTTAGGCACCTTGAATTTTATCCAAGCTGACAGTTAATCTTGCTTGATAAATGAGGTTGAGTATGTCTTTGTGAGACTGATAAAGATCTTGATTCTCGTGGGTTGCTCTAGTCCATATGAGATTTATGAGACTGCTTAAAGCAATATTATATCCAATTCCCAGTACTTCTGTTTTTCATTTTTGTATTGTCCTAGGCCTCTTTGACACCACACATGAAAGCAGCTAGGGCAACAGCTGTGTTACAGCAATTACAGAAAATTGTGTGATTTTTGGTTTACAAAAATAATTTTCTTTACATTTCTTTACTTTTTCACTTACACTCCAAAAAAAACAATCCATGCTAAGTTAAATATGAACAAACTCAGTGACTGGGTTGTTTTTACCCCAGCAGTTGGGTTAAATGATGTTGTTGTTTTTGTTGTTTTAACTCTATTAAGCTATTGTTTAGAAAATTATGGCTGGCGTTAAGATTAAACCGAAATAGGTTGGCAATTAAAAAAATCTGACACATAGGCAATAATTAGAGCCATCAGTTAAACAGGTGAACATTTATTTTCCTTAATAAACTATTTAAATGTTTTTAATTATTTATGAAATGTATTAATAAATATTCATTTGTTAAACATATTAATAAATTGTTAATTTTCCAACCTACAGTAGTTTTTAAACAATGGTTGAGTTAAATAAAACTACTGTAACGCTATGTTTCTCTTTCGCTTTCTGTCGTTGTTCTAGTTTTGGTTTCGTTTTCACTCTTCCTGTTTTTCCTTATTTGGTCTTGTTCCTGTTCTTGTTTAGTTAATTGATTACCTGTTCCACGTGTGATCCTCACCTGTCCTGATTTCTCCCTAATGTCATCCTGTTTAAAAGCCTGTTCAGTTTGTCTTGTCTTTTGTCGGATAATTAACGTAGCTTTGTGTTCATGTAACCTTTCTGTATTTTGTGAGTTATCTTGATTAAACTGCATAGAGAATTTACCTGTCCTGTCTTCGCCTGCCTGAATCTACACTGAACCGTGACAGAATAATCCGACCGAAGACAAAATGGCGTGGGCGGCCAGCTTCCTCAACCTACTTCAACTGGACCTGCCGTTTGGGAAGTTTACAGATAAGTTTTGTCAGCTGGCGCGAGTAACTAACCTCCTAGACGAAGATATCATCCAGTTTTTCTTGCTCGGGTCCCGGCAACACCTTACGGAGGATCTCCGGGACAGAGCTGGCAGGAGGTGATACTCCAGTGTGTGAAAAACCTCTTGGCCCGAGCTGAGAACCGCTCACTCACTCCCACACCGTCGCCAGAGAGCGTGCCGCCTGAGCCTTCTCCAGAACCTTCGCCAGTCAGCGCGCCGCCTGAGCCTTCTCCAGAGCCTTTGCCAGAGAGCTCGCCGCCTGAACGTCCTCCAGAAACCGCCACGCTGCAAGGACATCCTCAAGATAAATTCCAGCCCTCCCACCCACTTCAACCTAATGCCTGGGTGTCGTCTGTCAGCCAGGACGAGCCATGCAGGACTGCCATCCTCCACCGTCATCTGGCTCTGGGTCGATCTACACTGAACCGTGACAACTACCCAGCATTTTTTTTATAGTGTATAACATCTATAAATTCTAAATAATTTTACTTCATTACACAATATATTGATTGATCATTGGTATTAATGGTAAGATTATTTGGTACAGAATAAAACTGTAAAATTATAGGTATGGCTATAAACCACTGCGATTATATGAATTTAGTCAGACTTTAATACTGCTTTATGAAATCCTTTAAAACATCAAGTCTTACTGAGAGGTGAGAAGATGCTTTAAAGTGAGAAAATCAAATTTTTTCCCCACTTCCTTTCGTTGCTCTGTATCATGATGACTTGGACTTTTAAAATGGAAGCATGGCCTTTGTAAAGACCTTTGTAAAGATCATCAAGAGGCACAGAGTTTCTCCCCATCAATAGGTCAGCTATAAGATGTTAGACAGTGAAGGCTGTGAACGCCACTGTGAGCATATATGATGGAATCCAAAGAGCAGCAGGAGATTTCCTACCCAGTGGTGAGAGAGCCAGTCTCAATGGACAATCACTGTGAGAGATTCCCTGCTGGAGACACGGGACACAATAGTCATGTAAAGACAGATACATTTACCAGAGAAATGTCTCTCTTGCAAGAACAAAAACAGCTGTGGAAAGCCCATTGCTTTAATTGATGGCATGAGGAAAATAGAATGGTTTAAGATTTAATAAATATACAAAAAAAATATTATGCTCATGCTAAGCTGTCATCACCAAGTCTTGCTCGTTAAAAGAGGGTCTACGGTGGCCCAGAGAGCTCAATGCGCTGCAAACTTAAGAGAACACATGCAAACAGAAAACAAAACACATGCAAACAGTAGAAAACACATGCAGACAGAAAAAAAAAAACACATGCAAAAGTAGAAAACACATGCAAACTGCAAATTCTCACAACGCAACCAAACACAGAGAGGCGCTGCAAACACACGAACGCGCTGCAAATAGCACCACAACGGAAACGTTTCAGGGGGACTTCAAACAGTGACGAACCCATCTTAGAGTAACTCTAGCTAACATAGCATTTAAATAATGTTTCACAGTTAAGTGTGTAATTTGTCAGATTAGTCTAATATCCAAAAGACCGTATGATCAGGTTGTTAAAATAAACACAAAAAAACTAATATTTTAGTTCAGCTACAACATCTCTGACCAAAAGCCAAATAATCAGGTCCCAGATGGGTTCCTCACTTTTTGAGGTAACCCTGAAACATTTCTGTTGTGGTCTGTGCTTCACTATTTGCAGCGTTTCTGTGTTTGCAGGACGTTCATGTGTGTGCAGCGCCTCTCTGTGTTTGGTTGCGTTGTGAGAATCTGCAGTTTGCATGTGTTTTTTTCTGTTTGCATGAATTTTTTTCCTGTTTGCATGCGTTTTTTTCTGTTTGCATCTGTTTTCTTCTGTTTGCATGTGTTTTCTTAAGTGTGCAGCGCATTGAGCTCTCTCCGCCATCGTAAGGTTCACCCACGAATTAAAACTTGCTGAATATATACTCAAGCCACCAATTTGTGGGTGAGTTTGTTTGTTCATCAAACCAGATTTGGAGAAATGTATAATGTCGATATGACTGTTCAAAAGCAAAAAACTCTCCAAAACATTTCTAAACAAATCTGTCAGTGGATTTTGATGTGAGAGAACAACAGATGCGGTTTTTACAACCTGAATTCCAGAATTGTTGTTTTTCTTTTTCTATTTTTTTTTTTTTTTATATACAATGAAAATTATAAACTCAAATTTGAAAACTATCCCACAATCTTTTTGCACACTCTTTCAGATATTGGAGAGCCTCTGCCCATCTTTACCTCTGAGAGAGACTGCCTCTCTAGACATCCTTTTTATAGCTAATTATCTCACACACCTGATGCCAATTACCCTAATTAGTTGCTAGATGTTCTCCCAGCTGAATCTTTCCAGAATGTATTGTTTCATTTTGTGCATAAAATAAACTAAAATAAATCTATTGTGAATAAAATATTAGCTTCGCTCATGTGATTTAGAATTCTTTTTAGATTTTTTATTTTGTTCAAATTTAAAAAATAAAAAACATCCCAACATTTCCAGAGTTCATGTTGTTTGGAGGAAGTGTATTATGATGGATTATAGACTAGCAATTTAGCCAGAAATTATGGTTTAAACACTTAATGATGGATCACAAACATGCAGCTACAGTATTCACTTCACAAGATGTTAATCATCTTGAATGGCCTGAGGCTGAGTAAACTTTTGTTTTAGCGCTAACTATTAATTTAAACAAGGTATCATTGCCTTTATTATGAGTAGAATGTGATGTAAACAATACAAATTACTGCTAAATAGGCTGAAGTGTTTGTGTCGCTTAACTGCTGGAGGATAAGGCCTGGAGGAGAACAAACGGAAAACAATTAGTGCATATTTATCGCCAACATAAACGTTGAGATTAAAATTTCATTTGTTTTAGTGTAACTCTGGTCGCTTTAGGTTTGTGATGACAATGTTGGCATGTTCAGGAAGTTTTCCAGAGGGCTGATCATATTGTAACAAACCTCTCCCACTCAAATTTTAATATGCAAAGATGCTTACATTAATCTTTTATGATCTGCAGTGTTGAAACCTGCAGTTGTTGCCTTAATGAGCTCTTTCTACCTGATCTGAACCATAAAAATACTTGTGTTGGTGTGACTTTGTCACAATGATTAAGTCATATTTAATCAATCTTGTTTTCTTGAATATAACCTGTTTAGTTTTTAGTAAAGCTTACCTTAAACAAAAATCAATGTTAATCTTTAACCTTAAAAACTGCACATTTGCGTGACAGTTACATGAATATGCAGAAGAATACATGATGACCACAGGGTATAAAGAACATTCAGTATGCACACATTATTTCTTGCTTGTTGATTTTGTTTCTAGCAACTGCATCATAGCTTTTATATCATTTCTGAAGCTTTTTTTAATCAGTCAATCAATCAATAGAAAGTTTATTGCCATATGTAAAGGAAACACCTAGGCTCGTTGGAAATATGGCCTCTTTATGCATTTCTGCAAAACTGAAAAAACCTACCTATACATACGAATAGCTGCAGTTTCCGGTTGAAATGAACAGTAGAGGCAGTATCCCACAACTTTTAATCTTTTCCACACAAAAGTATGATTTACAGGGACGTTTTTGATTAATAAAGGCTAATTTTCACACAATTAGTTGCAGAATGTTGCTACGACTTCAAAACATTTTAACATCCTCCACGATTTGAAAACTGATTCTTTTGAACATTGTCGTCACATATACATCTTCATATGTATGAGTTTTCCAGTTTACTCGGTAGCTCACACAATATTGCATTGCAGCCTACTACAAAGGTGCCATGGTTACGTATTAAATGTGTGTTTTAGCGCCACTCTCTGGACGTTTCACTTTGAAACTGCGCCGAAACGTGCAGTAAGGTACATAATTAAATAGGTAAATGTATGTAGAGGCATGTATTTCCAATGAGCCTGGGTTGCACTCTTCAATGAAATTCTCTGTGAATTCTCTCAGAGACATATGACTAAATACAAAAACACATGCATGTACGTATACTAAGGTATGAAATGAAATACCAATAATAATATATCTGCAGAGTGATATATTACTAGCTACTTTGGGCTATAGTTTCTAATAGGAAGGAATCCAAGAACTCCTTCTTACGAGTGGTCTTATATTAATTCCTGCATCGCTCCTCACAGCCAGATGAAGTTGTCTGTGATTTTTTTCTATTGAAAGGTTGTGAAATGAGTGACCCCCGGTTGCCGATCCGTCATGTAGTGTGCACACAACAGCAAATAGATGGTACCCCAGAGAGTCATGTTGTGTGAGAAGAGCAGTGATCTGGCAACTTTGAAACTTGCGCAGTGTGTGCCCACCATTAATTCCTTGGATATAGAGATGTGGGCATTGCCCTCGAAAATGAATTAGAGCTTGCCGTTGAGGCTGGATTATAAGAAAGCACCAGAGTTTAAGCCGACTAAATGTTTGGAATAAATGTAAAGGTATACGACATCAGAGAGAAGTCTGTAATTTTTACTGGATGATCAAACTTTGAAATGATGAGGTAAAAAAAAAATATATATATATATGGATGGACTATTTAAAATATGATCAATCACATGCATTCATATCATGCTAAGATTGTGGGGATCACATTATAGTAATATATATTATGTCTGATTACCTTTACTATTAAGTAATCCATAAGCTTTTCTTTTCTTTATTGTGTTTTTGAGGACTGCTCTTGGGTTTTTTGGGGGGTTTTTTTTTGGAACAGGCTGTTTGCAGTGCTTTTAGTGACTGTGAGCCAGAAATCTGGTGGATTAGATGAAACTGCACATCACAGTGCAATATCAGGCTTGGTGAAATTTCAACCCCAGCACATATCCCTGCACTGTGGAAAATGAGATCAAGGGATCTTAGAAAAAAGTAAATAACGCTGCTATTGTAGTTCTAACTGAAACTTTTAGGAACACAAGTAATGCATCTTGATGCTAATTTTCTTTTAAGGCAAACTCATATTTTTTTATGTTGAATCAATATGCACAGCAGGTGAGCTGAATAAATACAATTTAGTTCAGTATTAGTTAGGCCTATGGTTTTGTGGTTCATTCCTATTCATCCGCTTACCACAGGCACTGAGACATAAATAATGAATATGGTTGTACTGTTTGACTGCTTGCCAGTTGCTTTTGTTGTCATGTTGCCTCGCTTGTGGTCTTACGATGTTGAGATGAGTTTGTTCTTCTTGAGAATGATCAGTTATGGTCACCTTTGTTGGGTTTTACGTATTAAGAGTTGAGAACTGTCATGTGATGTTCTTGTGTGCCGAACAGTTCAGAGAGAAAGGGATATAGTTTACCCAAAATTCTGTCATTTAGGCTACATACAATACCATTTTTTTTATTTTTTCTGCAGAACATGTATTTTTAAAGAATGTTTTTGAACAAACAGTTGGTTAAAATAATTAGGAACATGAATAGAATCCCCCAAAAGATGTGCAAATTGTTGACATTTTAAGATCTAGAAAAAGCTACTTTTTTTAATAGTGTGGCATTTAACTAGAACTCTCTCTTCATCTCTGCTGCACACACTTCAATAACGCTCTTGCTGAAATACATAATTTTCAAACATTTAAAACCTAGTAACACATTTACAGACGTCATATGAAACGATTTCATGTTTTCCTGCATAGATAAGGTCCCTAAAGTTGCAAAGACTAAAGTCTCAGGACCAAAGAGATATTCTTTATAAAGGTTATGACCACCCAAATGTATACACAAAAAAGATAAAGACAGTATAAGTCAACCACTTAATTATGTCTCCACTGGTGGCAGCAAATGCCTCGTTTATGTGGTGTTTTATTGTTTTTGGTGTTATAGATCCGGGACACGCCATCACGCTATGGTAAGGGACGTAACATTTCCATCACACGCTTGAGGTATTAGGGCAATCACAACGCACTGGATAGCTTGCCAATCAGAGCACACCTCGCTTCTCAGAACGATGAGCTTTGTAAAAATCATACACCATAAACACTTAGCATTACACCAAATAATGTTACTTTTAGCAACATCATATAAGAAACTTCTTGAGATCACATCAGAGGTTCACTGCCCACATCTCATCTAGGCTCATGTAAAAGTAATTACAGGGGGTTCACAAATTTTCCAGAATCTTTACTCTTTCTGTTGGCCATGTTAAGGAACATACGTCTAACTTTCACCTTGAAAGCATACGCAAACGCTTAACTAAAGCATAAACATTTTGAATTTGGCCTTGCATCCTGCAAATAATTTTGCTTTTGTATGAACTTGTTAATTGCTTATGTTCCCCGGTTCCTCTGGATCAGCAAAATGATTCAATGTAAACTTAAATGCTGACACATTACATCGAGAGAAAGGGAGGGAGAAAAAAAGCAAAAAAAGGTAAAGAAAGAACAAATGGAAGGTTGCTTTGGCTTTAGCGCCAGAGCCGTTCATCCCCATTCTCTGGCCACCCCCAAAGTGATTAAGCATGCAGTGAGTCGGAGGCTTGGTGATTAGCTACTGTGACTACATGTCAGAACAGGACAGTGTGTGGGACTGCAGCAGGACGCTGGTAAGCTCAGGCTGTATCGACCCTCAATGGAAATCCCACTAATAAGAATCAGAGACTTAGCACATCCACCCACACATCTGTACTCAGACATTTAGACGGATAATGCAGGGCTCTCATTGGTGTGGGCTTGCTCAGGTAATGGCCAAGCTAATTTCGCATGTTTCCCCAGACATCCAGCAATCCTATTTTCCATCACTGTTACAAAGCAGTTAACAAGCTTCTTGTTATCGGCATAAAGAATCAGCATGCCTCTAAATGTTACATAACTGCTTCCTGAGATTAATTTTACTTCATTCAAACATTTTAAAACAGCCTACAAGGTAAAATATGTTTTTTAAGGTAGCTGAAAATGTGCATCATGTAGAAAAATTTTAACTAGTTTCATTCAAGTTACTTGTTGTAGGATTCGTTTCTCATTGGTTCCCACTTTTTTTTTAAACTTTGCTCGCAAAATAGAATGTAGCATCACAGGAAGTATGGGCGGGCCCAGGCTACTAGAATACAGCACAAAAGTTAACATCAGTTCCGGTAAAGATTATATAATTTAGCCAAATCGTCATTGATATTTCTTCTTGTTTAATGCAACAAAATATCTATAGTAATGACCACAAAAGAAGCTGACATTTCTTTCTCAAAATTATTAAAGATGTCTAATTTAAGGTACAATGTCTTTATCTATTGATAAGCAGTTTTTATTTAACTTCTTTTGAGTTTTTGCCTAATTACTTAAGGTCAGATAAAAGTATTTTTGAATAATAATCTAACCAGTTAAATAATGTTATCTCATGAAGCACGTTTTACCTGACAAAACCTTTTTACAGTGTAACTTGCAATGTATAGACAAGTCTTCTGCCAGCCTCCAGCTCTCTCTTTGCCTCTGTGTGGTTTGATTAGATTTCAGTGACAGACTTGAACAAAAGAAAAAAAATGTACACTGTCTTTCAGAGACGCAATGCCTTTCAAGTTTACTCATTCCCTGTCTGAATATGTCCCCATGAGCCCCTCAACATTCACATCTGAGGGAGGAGAATCTGTGACTTGAGCCCCCTTTCATCTACTTGTTTATTTATCTTCTGATGCCCCCATAGATAAACGTATTATATATTTATTAAAGGGGTTAGGGATTATTTGTCACTGTCATGGTTGTTTATCTGGGAATTGGATGTGTCATAGGGTTGCTAGTGTGTTACCTTGTTTGATGTCCCAAATGGGAGCCCCTGACATACGTGTGCTTGACGTTTCATGCAGTTAAGTGGTGTGTAAAGTCATTTAAAAGCAAAGAAAGTACTTTCTCGTTTTCTTGCAGGCACAAGAGCTCATAAAGTCTGTTAAATTTGAAACTGCTATATCCATTTTAGGTCACACTTTATTTTAAGGTGTTCCTGTTACAGTGTAAATATACATGTAATGTAATATAATATATAGGTAGCACTTTAGTTTAGTGAACAGTATAGGCAAAATATAATATGATATAATTCTGCAATAATGACATTATTCAGTATTATTGTTTATATTATTAAATGTATTTAATATATGCGCAATGTGGCATACATAATATATGGATTATTTATTCAACTGATATGGATATCGCATATATAATTGTGCACCATTACTTTCCCATATTTTCAAAGATTACATTTGCTGTCATCTAACACTCACATAAACTTAATCTTTAGACATACTAAGAATTTATTAACACTGATCATTTTCATCAGATCTCAAATATAATCCTTAGCAAAGCTCTAAATGAATATCCATTTTTCATACAGTGCATTATAAAGATTGTGTGTGTCTAAATTTACTGAACCATTGATTTTACTTTTTTAGGTTGGTACTTACACAAAATGTCTTAATATTAATTCATGCAAAGTACTGTTGAGATTCTTTTTCTGTCTGCATATTGTTTGAACTTTGACCTCCGGGTACATCAGTCCATCTGTTCATGTTTGCTTTCCTTTCTCGGCATTGCGATGGGTATTAAAGTAGCATCAGTATGTTTATTCATGGATAAAACGGTCTGTCTTAGTTTTATGTGTGTTTGTTTGAATAAGAAAGATGACGAATGTGTCTGTTTGTGTCATTTGTTCTGTTAACATCTATATACCTCCTCCTCTTCTTCCTCCTCCTTCTAGTGAATCATCTGTACACCGCATTTCCAGAAACTGGGAAGCGAGGACAAGCGACGAGGACCACTTATTTTTAGATGAAAGAATCTCGCACCCCGTTCTCAGACATTGAACGGCACAGCATTGTCTTGACTTTTTCTTTTTAACCTTGCCCATTTATAAACACACAGCCGTGAGTGTCTCTCACAGTGTCTAATCAAATAAAGACTCGGGAGCGGTGTATGCTTTCTCCGCTCTAGTGTAGTACACTGCTTTTGAGTTGTTTGTTTGTCTCCTGCTCTCCGCTTTTAGATCCGTTCTCACTTGAGGTGTTTTGTTCTGTGCACTTTAAAGCTTTCTGGGAAGTTCTGTAATGATTTATTGGGATGGACAATCTTCTTCATTAACGGAAATGTCCGTTTTGATTTCATCAGCAGCCCTGCTTCATTCTAACCAAAGTTTCTAATTCTTGAGAGTCTTTACTCGTTTAATTAGGCTAGACCTCCTAAATGAATGACTTAAAATGCCCTGGAGTATTAGTCTTCCGGTGCAGCAGTCGCAGAGTGATTATTCAAATGAAAAGTGTTATTATTGTAAATAAGTTCATAATGCAGGAGAGATTTCTCCAGAGCGAGCTGTGGGATCAGTGATGACCAGTCGCTTAGCAACGCTACCTCATGGCCATCTGTTGAGCGTTCAGTCAGAGCCCCTCTCGGATCACGCTGGGGGGAATTCCTGCATAGCGCTAGCGAGCTGCAGTAAATGAGGAGAGGTATGCGGCAGACATGAACCTCGTGCAGTTTCAAAGTGACCTTACGTGAAAGCTCCACACACAAGACCTCGTACAGAAGCTTCAAAAGTTCCCTTGACAATGATGGTGATTGTTTCAAAGATCAAACATCTTTGTGTTGTTTGTCGGGGTTGAGGGGGCGGTGAGAGGGGTTGCAATTTCTTCAACATCAGGAGACGGAACCATTGTGGATTTAAAGGACACATGTTGGTAAAGTGCCTCCGAGATGCTGGTTTCCTAAGTGCATCCTGATCAATTATTTACGTCGGAGCAGAAGAAAAAATGTAATATTCATGCATACAAATGTCCTTTTTTGCCATTCGGCCCCTCGGAGACCGGAGAAAATGTTGTGCATTTCCGCAAATAGTTGCTGTTAATGAAAGTGATGCTGTGTCCGCTCTCAATATGGCTTTTATCATCCGCCGGCTGATGATCTTACTAATGAGAATATTGTTTCCACACTTGTCCCATTGTGCTGTTGTCTTGTGCCATGCTGCTGAAAATAAGTAACACTAAAGAGTCAAAATCCAATTCAAATGCACTATCCCATTTGCATTTTTCAAAATGGTAAGACAGGCTACCTGACAACATGAGATATTCTGCAGCCGAACGACCTGGTAAAATTTCAGAATTGCTCTTTAAAGGTAGTTGCACATAGCTTTCTACCTATCTTTTAACATATAACTGCTGTATTCTGTGCTGAAGGGATACTTTCATTTAAAAAAAAAATGTGTAAAAATTTTAGATTTAGGGGTACGCCAACTTGTCACTGCACCTTGTAACTTCCTTAACCCTAATTGGTTCATAATAGTAACGTAAGAGAGCATATAATCCTATCTAAAGTTATGTATTACTCAATTAAGCTAGGTACACACACACAAAAACTGGTTGTTCTGAGGTTCTTCTGTGTTTTTTGGAGGATGGATTAGGTGCTAGCACCACTGCATGCAATCTGTATTGCTCTTTAAAGGTTCTTTAACTCTTGAAATCAAAATATTGTGTTTTTTCTGAAAACTTTTTCTGGTTCTAAATCATTTTGCCCCCAACACCCCCCTATAAGGACCCACACCGGTGACCGTGATTTCACCAAGTACAAGATGTTCCCGGGTCGACATTCCAATCAACCAATCAGATTTGAGGAATGATTTTTCTAAAAATATCTGTTTTAGGCATATGGTCAGGGTTAGGTGCTTTTATACTCTTGTGCATCAGCTATGATTTCCCACTGATTTTTGGAATACATTTTTGGTAGGGTTAGGTTTATAGGTAGGGATTGGAATAAGTCTGTATTTTTGACAGTAATGTTGATCCAGGATTAACAAAAAATGTCTTACTTGGTAAAATCACAGCGACCAAAATGCACCAGGGCCCCCACACAAGCCTTTTGACCACAAAAAAGCATAAAAGTTATTCACAACAGTTTTTGCCCTAGCAGTAACTTCCCATTCGTGGCAAACATATAAAAATGGAACACCATATGTAAAATCTAAGGAGGGCTTTGTCTTATGGTTCCTCATACTGTTGAGCACCTTTAAAGACAGGTGCTACGTAGCACTTAAAGTGATTCCCCCCTATGATTCTGGGCATGTGAACCACTTTTAGTGCTATTTAGCACCATTGTTTTAGAGTGTACGAATATTCACAGAGAGCACAAAAATGTCCCTTTTAGGCAGGGGTCACCAAGTTCGGTCATTGGGGGCCGGTGTCCCTACAGAGTTTAGCTCCAACCCTAATCAAACACACCTGAAGAAGCTAATCAAGGTCTTATTATAGGTATGCTTGAAACTTTCAGGCAGGTGTGTTAAGGTAAGTTGAAGTTAAACGCTTCAGGACATCAGCTCTGCAGGATCAAGTTTCCCAGCAGTGCCAAGCTGCTATACCCCTAAATGTACAGCACATTTTGTCTAACAGTATATCAACTGCAGCCTTGTAAGTTAAGCACACTTTGTTTAGAAGAATATTTTAGCCTGCTTGGAGTGAAAATAGTGTTTTAACTTTTAAAAAGTTAAATGTTTTTACTTAAGTAAAGTTTAAAATTTGATCTTATATCCTACACAGTAACCAATAATATTTTTTGTAAAATATCAGATTTTTATATGTATTAATTATTAAAATTTTTAAACAAAACTATGTGAACAATTATCTTTAGACACTATCATATGGACAGTCACAGAGTGCAGCAGTGCCCACCTACTTTTTCAGTGGGTTTGGTTTCAAAGGTTTTTTCAAAAAGTTATTTAACTGTTATTAGCCATGGACCAAACCAATCAGCTTAAAGGTGAATCACAACAGAACAAACTTGCACAAAAACGAAGGTATAAGACTATGTACTTACCAGTTTCAAAGAGGGAATAAACTATATCCAGTTAAACATTGCGAAAGGCATAAATGAAAATCCATATAGGTATGGAATTTTAATAGGTTACAGTAACAATGTTATTATTATAATGGGTGTGTGTGTGTGTGTGTGTGTGTTTATATACTTGCAGTGCTCTATGGTAGTAGGTAGGTGCTGAAGAGTTCTTTTGGTGTAATTTACTTGCTTTGACTCTCTGATTAGTGGAGATTTCTCTACATAATTGTGACTGAAGTCTTACAAACATTAAGTAGGCATATATGTCACTGCAACGGTACATGGTTTTCTTTAAATGAGACTCAAAGTTTAGTTAGGGAGTCAGTTAACAATGCTAAATTGTACAAAGATTGAGCGAGACAAATTCAAACTGCTAACTTTCTTGGAGAAATGTTGTTGTTTTTTTGACTCGCTCAAGTAAAAGAACAAGTTCATAAAAGTCATTTGTTGACAAATCAAACAGTGCTGCTCCTGTGGTGGAAATCCTGGCATCCGCTCAATATCTTCACAAGACAGTATCAACAAAACAACAAATGGATCCCCAGGAGATTTTCGCGACAGGATTTTAAAGCATTGCAAGTCTTGTAAAGGACTAAGACTGAGAGTAAGTCAGCCATTGAAAAACCTTAACAATCTGAATTTAGTCTGAGTGTGTCCTTCTCAGAGGATACAGTGGTTATGCCCTGCTGAGACACCCTTGAGAAAGTCATTTAGGAACTGGCACTGAAATATTTGTCGCTCGCAATGAGTTTGAGCCTTCTTTATTAAAAGTTCCAGAATGGATACAAAGTAAAAACAGCATGAGGTTTAAAGATTATGCTTATCCCTTCATACTGTAATCCATATTTCTGGGCTCACTGCTACAGTTGCTTAGTTATTATTTAATGACAAACTATGGACAATTAACTATTGTGCAATTTTACTTGGTTTACTGACTTAACGCTCACATGAATGGAGCCGAAGTTTTATAATAGTCATTCTTTGCTGCAAATAACTGCTTAGCTCTAGAGTGTTGTTCTGACCACTTAACAATATATTTTCCAATTAATTTTGAAGCTTTTAAACATTGAACATAAAAGGATAATTTGCTTACAGTAACTGCAGGCGCCAGCAAATCTGACTCCATATTTCCGAAGTGAAGTGAATTCCCTTTGATAACAGTTTCCTCTGTGTCAGTTTTTAGACTCAGGCCTGGTATGTTTGTTATGTAGGCAGTGAGTGGGATATCTAAAGACTTCTCCCTATAATTAGAACTCACTTCATGCTCTTGAGTACTGAGGAGACTCCATCCTTCAAAATAAAGAGTAGAAAAAGTAAAGAAATAACTTCTTATTGCTTGTGAGCTCATATAACTATATGAAAAGTTTGCTTTCCCCCTGTGACTTACAGCAGGAAAGGAACATCGTGAGGAGCACAAACGTTGATAACTTTGTTTTGATGGGCATTATTTATTCATTTAGAGGATGCTTGAGTCAATAAAATTATACTTTTTTAATTATTGTTATGGATATGAAAGGAAGTCACCCAGCTATTTTATAATGTTTTAATTAAAATTATTAGTATCTTTATTTGCACATATTCATGTGTACATTTGAAATAGAAAAATGTTGCATATTTACACTAAAATACACTTAATAATTTTGAGTGTGTGTATATATATATATATATATATATAT
>JAUCMU010000042.1:11577805-11605527 GCA_032275025.1 Enteromius treurensis
TTTTGTGTGTGTCTATATATATATATATATATATATATATATATATATATATATAAAACAAAAGCAATATTTAAAATGTATATATATTTTAAATACACTGTGCTGTATATATCTATACTTTATATCTATACTGCATTTACAATGTATATAATTGCATTCAAATATAACAACAATATCTAATGATTACATTAAAAACATTCTTTTAAATTAAATTGTGAATTACAATAAAATAACTATATAAATAATGCTATTTTCTGTACTTTTCCTTTAATTTATCTTTCTTTTTTATTATTATTTCCTTAGTGATTGCATCACTCTTCTCCATCATCCTCTACAAGCAGAACTATTGAAAAATCACGCCTTTGGAATCCATCCGTCATTAGTATGCAGAGGAAGGTCCCATCTGTCGAAGTGGGGTGACTGGTTTTAGGAGGGTGGGATTCCCTGGGGGGACTGGGATTAACCACTGACACCAGTGACACATGGAGCCCACTAATAAGGGGAGTAGAGAGAGCACACGCTCCTCTCAAGACAAGCACGGTGACAGCCGGAACCGCCTCTATACACATACACACCCAGCCCCCCAACTCTGGACCACGTCTCTATTAGATTTAGTGAGGGGCCACATCTGCTGTCTGACACAACAAAGGATGGCACCCTAACATATGTGGGGGGGGGGGGGGTGACTTCCTATGTATGCATGAGCAACTGGGCGTGATCATGTGACCACGTGCCAGATTCTGACAGGCACGGGCCCCAGGTGTGAACATGAAAGCCTGATTTAATTAACTTTTAGGGAGGGGTTGACCCCTCATTTATATGTGGATGTTCTGGGCCGCTAACATGTAAGTACCAAAAATGCATTGTTTGAAATCATCAGTCATGGTTTTCTGGATTTTATGCTTCTAGAGACATTATTTCCACTATGTATATTACAACATACCAGCCAAATTATACACTAAAAGTTAAGCAAGTTTTGTTTTCACAGTAAATAAAAAAAAAAGTTCACGTTTATTTGTATATCTCTTTTTTTATAAATATTGATTTTAAAGTTCATTGGCAGTAATGAAGATTGTGATCTCAAATTATTTTTAATATAAAGGTCATGTTTTACAGTTCCCCTGAGAATAACTAGTTTCTGCCTGAGCTTGGTTTCTCCCATGGATTTGTTTTTCGTTTGCTTAGTTAGGTTTTTTAAAAACGAAATATAATATTGAGTATTATTACGGATTCAATTGATTTTAATATGTCTTAGTTAATATTAATATGTACTTAGTTCAAGCAGCATCTGAACTGATCATCTCTTCATATTTAGTAGTTAAGCACAAAATAAACATGAATGAATATCAGAAGATTTGTTCCAACCATGGAAAGATGCCAGTACACACCATCTTTTAACTTGAAGTCCACCGGCGGATTCTGCATTATGAATGGTCAATCAAACTCTCTGCGAAGCATCAGTTAAACTGAACTGATCGGAGAGAAATAATGTCTTGTTTTGAATTGAATTGTTTTCAGCAATGTGTGTAATAATGTGAAGCTGCTTTGAAATGATCTGTTGAATAAAGAGCTATATAAATAATGGTGACTTGATCCAAAGTTGGCATCACCCAGAAATACAAATTCTGTCATCATCTCTTCACCCTCATGTTGTTCCAAACCTGTATGACAGGAGAAAAATAAAGAATTATATATGGAAGCATGGACTATCTTTGTCAAGAAATATTCCTTTAAAGAAAGAAGAATATAATTATAAAGCTTCTTCTCTATCCATAATTACAAAATATCTATAATCTATCCATAATTTTCTCACAGAGAAAAAAAATAATTCCTAGTGTTACTTTGAGTTTATCACCTCCTATGCTGACTGGAGAGAAAACCGTTGGTCATTAAGCAGCATCTCAGTATATAGGTGATCTGTCACATGTGAGAGGAGGTCTGCTGTGGAGGCAGTCCCTGAGGACCGGGCAACATGACAATCACCTCCATATTTGGGGCTGGACGCGTGCTGAGTGCTTGCCTAATTTGGATTTCATGCGTTCATGTATAAATCAAACATAAATAGCATCTGTGTAGAGGGTTGTATATCTATGCCAGGAAAAGAAACAAACTCTTCTCATTCGATGATTTGGAGACTAGAAACAAGCTTTCCTTACGTCTTGTTTGAACTCAACGGTGCAGCGCATATTAAAATAGAACTTTGCTGACAAAGGGTGTTCACGAACAAGGGATCAATATTTCTTCCCCTGCTTTAAACCAGGGGCATTTATCTTTGTGGTTCAAATTGTTTAACCCTGTCTGCCAATGTATTAACTATGCATTGACTTGGGGACTGGTGTGACTCACTCAAAGTCATCCAAAGAGAAGCTTTAGCTCTTTGTTTTGAAAAATGGAAAGTGGTTTTCTTTGGATGATGATGGATTATGGGATGTTGGGGTCATTGATAAGAGGCTAATTGCCATTTAAGCTCACCATGTAAAAAAGAATGATGTCTAAATGTCAGTAAAATGACTTGAGTACCATAAATACACAAGGATCATTTTTTAACTATTAACTACAACGTTTGCATCAAAACACTTATTGCTTATTAATAGTAAGGTGTTGTAAAGTTTAGACATTGGTAGATGCAGAATATTAGGTAACACTTTACAATAACTGCACACTATGAATCATTAGGTAAGCATTAATAAATAGTAAGTTCATCATTTATAAAGCATTGTTCCAACATTAATAGTCATTAGTAAGCAGTCTATAAAAATAAAGCTATAAATGCATTGTTCTTGATTCATTAGCATATCTATTACATTTTGATTCACAGGCTGAGCTATCTTCCTAACAGAACAAATAAATAAATAAATGCAACAAAGAGGGATACAGAACTATTCAATTCAAGATGCAAAAAATATGTACACTTGATTTGTTTTTGATGAAATTGCAGAGGTTTGTTTTTCATTTATCAAGTGTACAGTAGCACAGTTTCATTTTTTCATATTAGCATGCTACTAATATGCGTGATAAAAAGCTACTAGTTATAGTGAATATTGGTCCACAAGCTAAAGTGTTACCAATTATTGAATAATATAAATGTACAATCAATTACGGTTTATTATTTATGGTTTTATATACATAGTATGTATAGTATTACTTACATGTATTTGTTATTAAAAAATTATTAGTTTTAATTAATAAAGCGGTTTTAATTGAAAGTGGATTTGGGTATATCCATGTAATTTGTTTCCCACACAGCTGTCTGTGTTGATTAGCAAATGCATGTAAGTCATGATAGACACAGCTAAAGTATAGCTTATTATAATATTCATCTCTGCAGCAGGTGCTTTCATGTTCACATGTCAGTTTGAATCTAATGATGGACAGCTGTTGCTCCACTCTGCTACTTTAGTTAATGATGCTTTAGTCATGATATTTAAGTCAAGTCTGGGTGTCCTTTATAGGTGACCATATAGGAGTTGCTGCTAAGTATTTAGCAGCAGATGCAAAAACATTTAATATGCAGCAGTGTAAACTATTGCAATCAATGCCATTGCAAACAATGAATGAGAATGAGCCGTGCTGTACACTTCCGGCATCTAAACATCGACTTCAATGGTAAAGCGTCTTTGCATAGCAGATTCCTGTCAAACGACAAAGCTTGCCTTGTTTTCTGGGTAAGGAAGGAATTCAGACATATGCTGACGTAGAGCTGCAAAGAAGTCATGCAGCGTGAAAATATGAGTAATAGGAGGTGTTGTGTTTCTATGTATAGGCCCTTATTTTTATTTAAACATCGCTTTAGCTGATTTCTGCTTTGTTTCACTTCCTTTTGAAGTTTTTGAGATACTAACCCCAGTTGATTGTTCATTGACTAAGTATATAATTAATGGGTTTGTCTCCACCAAGTGTGAGCCTCCCATATACTATTAAAACATTTAGAGATGTCCACTCTTTCCAACTCACCCATAGCGAGAGTTTGGGTCGTGGCTACTGTAGCTGTCAGAGCCAGAGGGTGTTTGTGTGGGACAATGGCTGATGAATTAAAGGAAATAGGGGTTAAAAAAGTGCAAACACTGGAATTTGATGGAATGTTTGGGTTCCAATCAATGTTCAGAGCTTGAGGAG
Organism: Enteromius treurensis; assembly: GCA_032275025.1. NCBI lineage: Eukaryota > Metazoa > Chordata > Actinopteri > Cypriniformes > Cyprinidae > Enteromius > Enteromius treurensis. The sequence continues at coordinate 11,581,922 of JAUCMU010000042.1, forward strand.
TTTGTTCTCGGAAGGTGAGCTATTTTTAGCCCCTTGCTATAAAACCAAGATAAAATGGTAAGGTATTGTGAGGATAAAAGTAATTGTATGTGCGTGTTGAGTGTAAGGAGCTTTTGCAAAGGTTTTATGAAAATATGTTAGTTCACCCAAAAATGAAAATTTAATGTTTATCTGCTTACCCCCTGGGCATCCAAGATGTGGGTGATTATGTTTCATCAGGAGAACACAAGCAAAGATGTTAACTCAAACAGGCATTTGACTGTAACATGCTCTGATTCCTCGTTAGCGACTGTTTCTATGGGATGCGATATGTAAGTGTATGTATATCTAACCAGAGCATGTTGACGCATCACACGCCGGATGTTATGAATGAGTTGGACCTTGTGGTGGATCAGAGGTTTTGTGTCTTAGGATATCAATATATCGTCATGAGCCGCAGGGTTTAATTTGGATTTGTCTGTGCTTTCGTTTTTTTACTCTCAAACACTGTGTGCCCGTTGAAATGCATTATATGACTGACAAACTGCAACGGTTTAGGTAAAACATCATTGTTTGTGTTCTCGTGAAAAAAACAAAGTCACCTACATCTTGGGTGAACTTGAGTACAAGTACAAGATGTTCCTGGATCAACATTCTAATCAGCCAATCAGAATTGAGGAATAACTTTTCTATAAATATCTGTTTCAGGCTTATAATCATAAGTTAGGTGTTTTTACACCCTTGTTAATCAGCTATCATTTCCCACTGATTTTAGGCATACATTTTGGTTAGGGGTAGGTTCTAGGGTAAGGATTGGGATAAGTTTATATTTTGGACAGTAATGTTGATCCAGTATAGTGGGATTAAGCAGATAAAAATCATATTTCATTTTTAGGTGAACTATGCCTTTAAGGTCCAATTCTCATTATTATCATACCATAAACCCCAACTTTTGCCTTACCTACTATTTTGCATATTTCTGCCACAACTTTATATATTTTAAGGTCCAGCTAGATATACAGTACCTTCTAAGATTAGCATATCACATTTTCTCTTGGCACGGTGCAATGTAATTTTTTGTGTTTGTTCTTAAAAGGAGACACATAGATCATCACACTGCAATGCATCTGTGTATATTTTATTGCTTTGACAACTTTTACCACAATGAGACCCATTTCCATGATCTCGCCTAGGGCCCCTCAAAACCACAACCACGATCCTGCTCGGAGCGACAAGCCTTGGAGATCTAGTCTTGTTTTCCCGCTCACAAGAGTGGCTTTTCCAAGGGTGGATTAATGCCACTGAATTTATAAATTGAGGTAAATGGCTACAGAAGGAAAGAGAAACAGCAGAGAACAAAGGGGGAGTGGAAGAGAGATGACAGAAGCCACATCATAGCACATGCAGAAACATGTCCTGCTGTTGGGCTGCTTGGATCTGGCCTCTACAGGGAATATGGGCTGTCTTTCACAGGTGTGAATGGGGAACCTTATGGTGCATTGCCCCTTCAACGTCTAATTCTCACTCTGTCTAGCTTCTTTTTTTAGCTCATTTGTTAAAGACTTATCTGCTTACCTTCCTTTAGTAAAACAGCATCTGTTTGTCTGACAGGGTATGGCTGATGGGCATATTTTCCTCATATTGTTTCAAGAGAAAAAAAATCATACTTAACATTTTTAAAGTAGCGTCTTCAGGAAAACATCAATTTTTTTCATAGTCAAAAGTCTTTAAAGTTGTTTATTTGTATGTTAAACATTTCATTTAACAACGCCAATAGTTTTGTACTCAAGTTCAAAAAACATATCAGTAGCACCGAGTACCAGGTTAATTGAGAACCTGCTGATAGACATCTGCTTTCAAATGCCCCCTGTGCGTATCTTTGCAAGAGCACTTGTGAAGAGTGTCAAGGTTTTTATTCACAATGTGTTGAGCATTGCACCCACTCACAGACATGTTTGCGGAGCATGTGAACACAATTGGCAAATCAGAGGTATTTAGGTTAATCTGTGCTCAATGCTGCATTTTTTTTCCAGAATGAGCTCTACAAACTTGCAAATCAACACAAATAAGTCTGCCACTGTTAAATTTTATGTGGTTTCGTTTTTAATTTTTAAACCCTAACCTGGCATCTGGTTTTTTTTTAACCAATTTCTACTTTGTGATCAACTAACAAACAAAAAATTAGGGCTGCATGACAATTTGCCCATGATTGTCATACGCATCTTTCAATAAATCCCCATTGCGTTTTTAATGTCACTGACAAGAGATCACATTAATAATGTCACATGAATCGCATTCGATATGTGGACATGTGGATCAACTTTATCATACTATTATGTTTCAACTGTTTTTATATGAACAAAAACTTTTACAATTCAATTGATTTTAGCTTATTGCATTTTGGGAGGAAAAAGAGTAGGCTAATGCATTTATTGCCTTTTGGGGAAATAATCCGTTTTTAAATCTGGATTTTAATTTTTCATGTTATTATAACCTAAAGTCTCTTTCTCAGTAGAGAAAACACATTTTACTCAAATTAATCAAAATGTATTTAAAGCGTTTTTGGAACCAAACCCTTTATAAACCCTTCATATAGGTCTAAAAATATAGTGTATCATATATTTGTGTATACTGTGTATATGTATTATGTATATATTAAAACACACACAAACAGTCTTTTTTCAGTTCTCTTATATTTGATATTTAAAGAAATATATTTATGATATAATATATATATATATATATTTATATATATATATATATATATAAACATATTTTTACGGAATATATACAAGCATGTGTTTGTATTTATGTATACTTAGTAAATACAGACAGTATACACAAATATATTATTTAAAGAAAATGTTTTATTTTGGATGTGATTAATCATTTGACATGTACAGGTATATGAAATGTATATCATAAAACTATGAAATATTACTGGTATTGATACCAAGTAATTTTATTATTGATATTTTAGTATCAAAACAACAGTATAACAACATCAAAACTTATAACTCAGTATGTACACTGTGGTAAAAAAAAAACAAATAACTAAATAATAATTAACCTTAAAATGCAATGCAAGTTGGTGCAAAATTCAAAAGACAGGTTAAACACATGTCAAAAAAATAATATGGAAAATTCCTACATGAATTACATTGTGCCCTATTTTCACATGTTTTTAGAGTGTACATATCACACAATAAAAATTGCTTATTATATTGCTATTTATATTATATCAGTTTAATTCATGAAACGTGACTGTGTGTGCAATATAGAGTTCAGCGCGATGAGACTGAATCTTGCTGTCTCTTAATTCAAGCTCTTGGAGTAATTGGTTGGCCTTGACCTTTGCCCTGAGCACACTGTTGACAGTCATGCTTGACAAGAAGAGATAATTTTTAGTGCTCTTGAATACTAATATGCCTTCTTTTCCTTTTCTTCTGCAAATGAGAAAATAATGACAGGTTGACACTTTTCAGTGTGTGGATTTAGACTTTCATTCATTATCACAATTTCTTACGCACAAAATCAATATTATTCTGCACAGAAGCAGATGTGATGAGGTGAGTGGGTGGGTGGTCAAGGAATGAGAGTTTGGATTATTTCACTCATAAGAGAAATTGAGGACAGATGCTCCGCATGGAACCGAGTGTCTGTTTCCCTGAAGGAATGCGGAGTCACTTCTCAATCCCCCTTTCTGGGGGCTGTGCATATTTTACTTCTCGTCAAAATCCAGACGCAGACAGTAATGTTGCAGACACATCTCCAAGCCTTCTGAAACTCCATGAGCCCACTGTCTTTGGATGTCTCTGTTTTTGGCAACCCACCCACAGAGCAGCCTACCTTTATTACTGTCAAAAAAAAGCCTTTCTACAGGAAGATGGCAGTAATGCTCAGCTTATTTTTGTTGGGGTGGTATCTGGAAAAAAAGAAAAAAGATGAACTGCACCGTTTCATCTCCTAGAGCAATAAGTTGCAGGCACAGAAGGTTTGTCATTTATGGTAGCTTCTTTAGCGCCAGAGGATTTAATGTTCTGGGAGAAGCATGATGGGAAAGTTGGCATATACATGGAAAACTACAAGTAGAAATATTGATCTCTGAGAGCTGTATATAAATGTAACAGAACAAAAAGGTGGAAAGTATTGTTAAGTTCAGAGAGGTTTTTTTGAAATATGATAAGCTACATGAAATAGAAATCATTTTTGACTATCTATCTATCTGTCTATCATATATTTATATGTCTATTCTGTTAAAGAAATCAATACTTAATTTGTTGAGTAAACATCAAATTGATTAAAAGTCATTTACTGTGTTAAGGAAGAGTTTTATTTCAAATGCTGTTCATTTGAACTTAAGAACCCTTTACAAATGTGTCAGTTTTCACATAAATACTATGAGAGCTGGTTTCTGCCCAAGGAGCGCAATATAATAATAATAAATGTTTCTTGAGCAGCAAATTAGTAAATTAGAATAATTTATGAAGGATCGTGTGACACTGAAGATAGGAGTAATGGCTGATAATTCAGCTTTACAATAGCAGGAATAAATTACATTCTCAATTATATTCAAATAAATAACAGTTAGCTTATATTATATTGTAATAATATTTCCCAACATGACAAAAACATTACTGTTTTACTTTATTTTCCATCAAACAAATGCAGACTTTGGGAATATCAAATATTTTCATGCTTGAAATGTTGCTTGATTAAAAAGTACACTCCCATAATGTACTTAAAGTGCTCTTTTACTCTAATTTTGTACTAAACACACTAAAAATGATTCTTTAGTACTTCTTAAGATACACTTCATATCAACTAAGTGTACTGAACTGAATTTTGGGACACCGTGAATATGAACTAAAAAAAATTTTTTTTAACATACTATTTATGTATTTTAAAAAAGTAAGTCACCACTTGTGGTACACGTAGTGTATGAAAGGTAGATTCAAGTGTACTACAAGTGGTAACTAAATATAAAAAATACACCACAGAGTTAGTATGTAAACATTTTAGTTCATATTCATGGTGTCCCAAAATAGCACAGTTGAGTACTCTTAGTTGATCTTAAGTACTAAAGAATAATTTTTTAGTATAAAATAAATGTGTGAAAATAAGGCACAAGGATAGAGAGACTGGGAACTGAGAGAGAGATAGAGAAAATGAGATGATTTTGAATGACTGTCAATGGGGAAAATGCATGTTTCTGCCAGACAGTGTAATTCCAACATCTACCAGTAGGGTAGGAACGCAAGCAGGAAAAACTTGACCCCTCGGTTCAGCTCCAGTAAACTAGTGACAGAGTTCAACACCATGGACAGCGCCTCAGGCTGCATCCTTTTCTTCTTTTCTCTGCTTCTCAGATAAAGAGTTAGTTTCAAACACCACCGCAGAGTCAGTTATGCAGTTAAGACCTACAATAAGGCGAAAAACAACTGCAAACGTAAATGTGACTCATCCGTAATTTCTAAACATAGAAACCACGCTGATAAACTCAGTCTGTTGTTTCAGGTAAACTAGGAGCTCCTGCCACTCACTGTTTTGACGTCTTTGGTTCTTCCCCACAGGCTTTAGTTTTCCCCTGTTGCTCCGTGTTTGATTCTTGCAGGGTATCCGTTAAACTACTGTGGCTAGGCAACACTGTATTTCCTGGTATCGTCAACAAATACACACAAGCAGTGCTCCGGTCATATACATCAAAGCTACCAATACCACAGCAAGTCATTTACACTTAATGAAAATAATGTACTGCTTGATAAAAAGGAGAGAACCCCAGACTAAGTGCTTCCTTTTGAAGATAAACATTGCATTTAGGAATGATCTCCAGTCAGTGTCAGTGTGAGTTATGTCTCAGCGCTCCTGGTGCTCCTAAGTGCCCCTGATTCCCTTGAGGAAGGCAGTGTGTCATAGCCAGCTTTGTGCTCTTTGGCAGTTTTGACAGCCACACTGGCTCACTAAGAGGGGCTATTGGAACACTAAACTGGTTTGCTTCAGGCCAGGGTGGAGGAAGACCGTCCCCTTGGCCTTTTAGCGGACACTACTGAATGATTCATAGTAGTGGGGTGGCTGTATCATCTTGAGGTAATGTTTCACAGAGTGACTTGCAGGGGTGTCGCTTTTCTAGCGTCTACCATTTGACCCTCGAACAGTGGGGTGAAGCTGGGTAAAATATCGATTTTGTAATGAATTGGGATCTTTATTTGATTATGATATCCTTTCTTAAAACTTGAGAGCAAGCTTTTAGCCTTTTACTTTGTACTGTACTTCCTGATGCCGAACCAGAGGTCTTGTAGAAGTCGGATTTTGTGTGAGTTGGATTTAAAAGGCTGAGTACCACAAAACAGTGGCAAGAAAACTTTTTTTCTATTTGGTTTGTCTTTACAGGCTGCATGCAATAACACCGAGTGATTACTGGTTGTAGTGTGATTCACACACCAATGACTCTTTTAAAACACATATTATTAATGATCTAAAGCGTTGAGTTAAATCAGTGAAGCCTGTTTCATGAAAAAAATTACTCTTATGAGCCAATCTTTTTTTATTGAGTGAGAAACATACAGCGCAAGCACTGTAAGTTCTCATGTAGTGTAGTCTGATTCATGTAAAAAATTTGTTCATCTTTTATAATGAATCAAACACATGCAGTGCACGCACGCTGTACTTCAATTAATAGAAAAAAGACTTTTTTAGAGGATTGAAAACACATTCTTACAAATCAGTCATTTTAATGAATCAGAATTTGACTCTCGCTTTGATTCGTATGAAGTAGACTGAATCAGTCTGATTGATCTCACTGCATGAACATGGATAAATGAATTAACATCAAGTTATCATTGCTATATTAATTTGGTACATTTTAAAATGCATAAGCGAATGACTAAAAAATGAATAAACAATTTGTCTGAAATATTTTGACTTATACATGTTGTCTAGATTTATAGCTTTTCTACTCTTTAATTGAAGTTTATAATTTCATATTAAATTTGTATTTTTGATAACTACATACAACAACTGAAATGTTTACTTCAATAATTCATAGAGCACTTTTAATTGTATCGATTATTAAATATAGATGTTTACAAAGTTTAGGCCCTGTTGTTAATTACTTTTTTTAATTCATAATAAACAGCAATATTTATTGTTGTGTACTAGTTATGAGGTTCCCTGCATATTTTTCACCCTGAACTCATGTAAATAAAATGGACATCTTAACAGAAAAAAATGCACAAATGAAATAGAGTCAAGAGCTTTTGAATCAAAAAGGTTTAGGAAATCTGTATCAGTACTCTATACATAACAACACTTTATCTGTGCTTAAAATAAAGCAAGAGTCCTGTAAAAATAAAGGCATCTCAGGCTTCAGCCCCCCACCTCCCCAATCACCAAGGCCACAGATTTACCTTTGACATATTGTTGTGTGACTGTAAATTACTCCCTAAGGGAGTGTGTTCATGTACACACACACCCACATGCGTAGGTCACATCTCACATTGGGGGGGACACACAATAGAAAGGAGTACTGTGAGTTGGGGGTGGGGGCCAGTCTCAGTGAAGTCACCCTTTTGGAAAAACCCCCTTAACCCCCACTTCACACCCATCTACCCAGCATCCTCTGCACCTCAGGAGTGTAACAAGGGGGTATGGTGTAAAGGGGCTGTGGCGGAGAACAAGCGCATGGCTAAGATGGAGGCTCCCAGCATGATTCCTGCCTGGCTGCTGTTTTCACAGCTTTAATTGAAGGAAGGAGGGCTCTGTTGCTTCCTTCGGGGCCCTTAGACAAACAGCTTGGTGAACAGACTTTCCTTCAAGGAGTGGAAGCTAAACCAGGAAAAAATGATTGTGATGTTTGCATTCAATTTTGTGCAACAAACAGATTTTGAATAGCTTTAACTCCTTGGTTTAAACTGAAACATTATGGTTTAGTGGATGGTTGTTTTTTTTATTGCAGTGGTTTTATCTATCTATTCATCTATCATTTCTGCTGTTTGAAGAGAAACATATGAAGTGCTTAATGATTAACTGGCTTTTATTTTGTTGTTAAAATATTATTTGGAAAAGTACATTTTATGAACTTGAAAGCATACTTGAGATCAACTCAATTTAAACTTCTGTTCAAACCCTTGGAGTTGATAAGATGTTTTTATTTGTTTTTTTTAAGTGTCTCTCACTAAGGCTGAATTTATTTGATCAGAAAATACAGTAAAAACTGATATGTTGTGAAATATTCTTACATAGTTTAAAATGCCTGTTTTAATATATTTAAAAAAATTAATTTATTCCTTTAACGGCAAATATTCAGAAGACATTGCTCTAGTCATTATTGTGACGTTGTCGTTTTAAAATCATTCTAATATGTTCAATTGGTGTCAAAGGCTTTTCTTCATTTTGTTATCAATGCAAACAGCAGTGCTGCTTATTATTTTGTGGAAACTGTAGTAAACGTAATACACTTTTAGATGAATAGAATGTTTAAAAAAAATAGAAAATGTTTATAGTCCCTTAAAGTTTTGATTTTTCAAATACCTTGTGTGTACACATGCTCACCTGCAGATATACAGTCCTTTGCGGCCTGTTGCTCAGCAACACTTCCCTGATTAAGTTAGTTGACTATGGGAGCAAGGATCCGCCTTCTGCATGGACCACAGGATCAGATCACACTAATGGATCTGGAGCCACACCCTCAGTCCCGTGGGTCGAGTTCCCTTCCCAGCCTTTGTCTCTCAGTCAGAGAGAATGTGTACCAGGACAACACTACTATACAATAGGGACGTCTATTTTTATACATGGTAGCTTGAGAGCAATCATGGAAAACTCCCACTGTTGAATGCAGAAACATCCACGTGTAGACTTATGGAACACTGAAGAGTTTTCTGGAGTGTTGTTTGTTCCACCCACTGGAATGTGTTCAGATTTAATGTGAAGCTCCTTTAATACATTAAAATAGTCCTTTTATATTGTTTAGTAGGGTAAGTAGCGTTTCTGTCATCATCTAGCCAGGTTAGAAGGAGATTCATTAGCACTTGTCTCCAGGCTCCCTTAAAGTAGGAGTTAGCTTTTTACCAGTGCTATACAGTGCTTTGGACATTATGATATAAACAGCAAGAGACACGTTTCCCACTCTGAGCATACTTCTGAATAAGATTGACTGAAGGTCTCATCCCAGAAGGAAACATAGCTTGTGGATGGCTGGAAGGCAGAAGAGATGAATGACAGAAGATATGTGATATGAGCTATAGAGTGTGTCATGAGGTCTCTGCTGGCCCAGACAGAGCTATCTTGTCCTAAAAACATAGCTTTTCTTCCAGAATGGACTGAAGTTAGCTTTTGTTGAAGGTGCGGCACACCAAAACCATATCCCTTGTATTCAATGCATTTGCATTGAAAGTGAAGATTTAATCAGTTCCTGCTTTCCTCGGGAATCCAACCTACAGACCTTGTGTCTTCTAATGTGTTTCCCATCGTCTTTAAATAGTACTTTTGAAGCTTTAGTTTCACCGTTTTGTTTCTGAGATTCAATGGTTTGGATTGTTTTTTTGCTTGTGAAGTTTGATTATATCTTACAGTCCAGAGCATGGAGGCTTTTGACTTACCTCTGCAGTTGACTGGGACGTCGAGAAACACATCATGTGCAAAAAATATTTGTATCTTCAGCCTCTTGAGTCACCTTTATGGCTGGGCAACATTTTGTGTGATCTTCCTCCACCACTGTAGTGTTATTTATATGTGTTCATTTATTTCTTGAGTATGAGTACATATATGCAATGTGTGTGTGCATGTGTCTAGCTGTCAGTGTTGAAGTGGGTGTTTCGTTGAGGGTCACTCGCGATCTAATCGCTCGGGATCACTGACATGAAGTTAATGTACTGATTGTTGTGAGTATAAATTAAAGCCGTCACAACCACTCAGCTCACCCACAGTGATATTTGGAGATCTGAATTATACTGATTGCACATCTTGAACAGCAGTGGGTTTTGGTCTATCATTAGTGTCACAGCGTGATCCTTCCTCGTGAGCTCGTGTGAATAAAAGTAGCCGTACGGAGAAACACACAAACTGTGCGTTCACACAAGCTAACGGTGGATCGTTCCAAAGATTAGACATGGATTAGAAATTGTGTTGTTTACAAAAATTTATTCATACAAATCTTACAACACTTTTTAACATTTAAAAATGTCACCCCCTAAGGAGTTATATGTGTTAATATAGGATGATGTCACTTGCTAATATTCACTTGTCACATATATAATGTTTCAGGTATAGATAAAACGTTCACATTAAGGCTTTCGGCGCTTTCAGAAATGTACACAACAGGCTGTGCTGTGGCCTGGGTTCCATCAGGTTTTCCGCTCGCAGTCAAAAAACCCTCAAGCTATGCAACAAGACACAACACAAAACCTAGCTAGGCTTCATGGACCTTGAGCTACAAATAGTAGAGCTAAACAGAAACACGTGCTTGCCACATTTACACACATTCATCAGCTTAAACAATCCAGACAATTAATACTTTTACCATGTACACCACTTCAGTAATAGATTTGATCACAATATATGCTGGCCATGCTTTTCAGCTCTAATTAAAGAATTAGGTTTGAAACCAAGTTTCCAAAAGAAAAGGAGAGGGAAAAGTAAAGATGGAGTTTGTGAAATGGAACCTAATAGTTTGCAGCATCGTAGGGCCACTAAAATTGCCATCCGTGATAAGTGGCAAATTTTTTATCGTAAGTTGTCACAAGGCACCTTAGCCAAAACCCATATCATCTTTCATAACATCATTATGTTCACGCATGCATTCACTCGACCACCCACCTCCCGCCCTTCCTACACATGCACACACACAACTCACATAACACTCTGAGAGACGCATCCATACTCACATAAAGCCTGGGGGACAATGCCAAATTGAAGAAAGATTGATTTCATGCCTGGGACAACGGTTTACATATTGAATTAGTGGATGAATAAGACCTGATTTCCATATCAGGAGAAATATACTGAATTTAAGACAAACATAACCAAAATAAATGGTGAAAAAAACGACAAACAATAGATGATTTTGCAGTGCATCCCTCCATAAGGGCGATGGGTGTACCTTACCTATACATACAAGAAAAAGGCTATCTTCAACATGCACTAGCACCATCTGGAAATAAGGGTCATGAATATGACAGTGGTGAATATGACGTTGAAGTTCACAAGGACCTCCCCCTCCGCTCTCGTTGGCCTCCCCATTATCTCAGCCTCACATTCCCTTAGTCCTCAGCAGATAGGCATTAACACAATAGATTTTTTTCTAGATCTACGATGAGCTGATGAAGGAAACCGTTACGCATACTCTGTCCTATCACAATAAAGAAGCCATCGCATCACTGAAGAAGTTTTCACAATTAAGTCACGGATGTGAAGGGACCATCCACCACGTTCATTTCTGAACTGAGTTGTAAAATATTGGTGGTGTTAGATGATCATATGTCATGACTTGCTACTCAATACTAGCATGTAACAAGCATACACAGCCTAAGGCATAAGAACAATATTCGGTCAAAAATGACGCAAAGCCACACACACTAAGGAATCAAATACATGCAAAGAACTGAGAGAGACCGACGCGTCAATTCCACAACAAGGTGGAGCATGCATTTGAAGATTAGGACTTGTTCGATTTGATTCAGCTTTTTTCTCTGCTTTCTCAGAGACGAATCTGATGGGGGGGGGGGGGGCTATACACTAAGCATGGAAATATTGAGTGGATGGGAAACAAAGGACAAAGTGCATGTATACATTTTAAGTATACCATGCACTGGGATGAAGACAAAAAAAAAAAAAAACAATAGAAAGAAAATCCAAAACATGTACAGTTACTCCAGTATCATTTTTTTCCCCAGTCAGGCATATTGGTTACTGGCTCCAATCATAAACACAGGCAGGACAATCACATTCCATCTGGAGAAGACAGGTGATTCGAAGTACAGTTCACAAATGAGTGGGCTAAGAAAGAGGGAATCGTGCCAGCTACTATATATCCCTCTCCCACTCCCCCTTTTTAGGGGGGAGTCACAACAGTTGAAACAGCCCTGTACTTTACAGAGTACGTTGGATACATCCCTGGGCAGACTTTGGATAAAATAAGACTCTATTCTTTAGCAGATTACAAAAATAAGTATAACATTCAGAACTTTGATTGTCTTTTTAAAATCTATTTATTTTCTGCATATGATGATGACTTTGAAAAGATATCAGGCGCATAACGTTCAAGGTGCACATTTTTTTTTTTTTTTCTCCTGATGATTTTTGTCCTCTTTTGTTTTTAACATATATAGCTATATACATGAAACTGAACGGTTGGTCCACAAAGTATAACTGTGCGGTTTCAAGTGCTTTTGTACAAAAAGAAAAACAATGTTATTAGTAAAATATTCATTTTAATGGCTTTACTTCATACATAAATACATGTTTAAATAACACAGGCGCGATCCACTGATTAATCAGTTATATCAGAATGACTTTGATCTTAGGACTGAATGTACACATGGAGGGGCAGTTGGGGGCAGTTTTGTCAGCGCTACAAATAAGCAAATCGACGTCCTTTGTTTTTAATTCTCTGTCTGTACCTTCTTCCCAGGACGGCTGCTAAATACTTCTTGACGGCCATCTGTTTTCGGTAGCGACTGTAAATGTCGGTGAAGATCCCATCCGAATGCCTTTTTGATAAGGTTTCCGATTCGTCCTCCTCGCTGCTTCCTCCGCTGCAAATATATGAACTATTATTAGCCTACCGGCTGGCAAAGAAAATCTGTTAACAGGTTTCAGTACAGCATAAACGCTCGTGATGATTCAAATCTATTTTTTTATTCCATTGTTTAATAATAAATCATCTTCAGCAGTTTTTTTTCGTTAGCATTACAACGAATTATATTAGAAATCGAAAGAAGATCCCGCGGACAAGCCTCATAAATTATGCATGTTGGAATTTAAATGGATTCTGACGCATTGTCTCTCGGCCTTTTTTTTTTCTTTCTGGCAATACACAACATTTTTCGTCTTAGCACAAGCAATTCGAATCACTTTATCGGGCTTCATCTACGAATATGAAATCCCACGCCCATGCGAGCCCACAGACAAAGACACAAGAAGTCGGGGAAAATAAAGACAAGAGAAGGTCAAGACAGGACAACGAGAAATCACCTCCACTGAAATTATAAAAGGGAAAACAAAGATGACGGCAGGTAAACGCTTTAAAAATGCCCTTACCCTACGCGAACTGCCATCAGAGAATGCAGATATTTTCGTGCTGATAACTGAACCAGGATGTCCCTCAAGGCTCTATCTAATAATCCATCTGCATGCCTTTCCGTTCTGAGATAAAACGCCAAACACATAATATCAGTGATGAAATGCCACAGAACACGTTTGTTGCAAAGTAATCAGCCTGATTTAGTTGTATTCTCGGCTAAACGCGTTATATAGTTACTTTCGATTCCCCCAGTAAATCTGTCAATCGATCCGTCTCTCTCTCTCTCTCTCTCTCTCTCTCTGTCTATCTATCTATCTATATATCTATCTATCTGAAAGAGTCACTTGATGCAAATATCAACAGCAACAGTAACAGAAAAAAAGCAAAGGAAAAAAGCTGGGAAACAAAAGGAACAGACATAGCGGAACAACATAAACTAAAAATAATGACACTGATTCTCATATGACATAAAGTCAAGTGATGTGAAATCACGTAGACTACCTTTTCTCTGGTGGATAGTATAGCGTGTATAGGTCATCCGTGAGAGAGGGAGGACTTCGTATAGCAATTTGATCAGTGCCAAAAGCCAGGTCGCTTAACGAGTTTCCATCTTCGTCAAATACATCGTTGTCTAGTCTGGAAAAAAATGAATGAATGCATTTGTTAAATCACAAATTAATCACCAGAGTTATATGATGTCGATTAAAAAAAACAGCATTTGAAACAAAGTCTAAATAAATTAATTCTACCGTAAATTACAGTTGTTTTGCGAAAAAGAGATCAAATGTAGCCTATTGTAAAATGATAAATGCGTCATGCTCGAAGCAGGTGCATCGGATTGATTTTAAAATACTGACTAATTCCTATGTCATCTGTTTAGGGTAAATGAGACAATATTAATTTTATTCCCAAGCGTTTCTTCAGTTTTATTTATTTATTTGTTTTAATCATAAGAAATTATGGTGAAGCTTGCTATGTTTGGCCATATGCTCAATAATGACATTTGATGGTGACTTGTGAAACGTAACCAAATATAACTGACTTTATATTCTTATAATCATCAGTAAATTAACACAACAAAAGGTCCCGCGCCGAGCATCTCATTCGTTTTTTCTTGGGTTTGTACTGTGACGCCACTGTACCGTCATCTTATACGGGCCACCCGTTACATTCATTGGTTTCTCATTTTCACACAAGCTACACTGCATCTGCCTGTCCCGATGGAGAAATTCCTTCTTAGCGATACGAACGCCCTCCCACATTGCGCTTGCACTGTAGCCTCGCGTAAACACCCGGGGGAAAATCTCGCTGGGCTGTTACTGTTTGAAGTCTACAGAATAATACAACAAAGCCAATCCTTTTTCCCCTGTAAATTTAGTAGCCAAAAAAAAAAAAAGATTTAAAATCCGACATTTTTTGTGCGCTTCGACAAGATGAATAAATTCGATGCTGTTTAGACTGTAAAATAAAGCTCGACGCAGAATAGAGTTCGTTTCAACATGAAAGGAAACCCCAAAAACGTTAAGCAGAATACATACCTCATCTTGGGAAAAGTCATCCCAATAGGCGTGCAGTAGGCGCTGTAGTGCATCATGATTCCGTAGATGAGCAAAGCTAAAGTCGCTTTATTAGATCTGGCCATGCTGTAAAGATAGAAGAAAGTTAAATAAACACCTTAAAAATACAAAAGACTTATAGCCTAGCTGCGATACAGTCCTGATAAATTGTCAAATTCACCAGACGCCTGGGCTGGGCTGTAGCCTATTATATTCGATATAGCCTAAGTAATGCGCAAATAACTTTAGCTAAGAAAGCTTCTAAAATCCAGAAAGGCAAACCAGAAGCGGTTTTTAACTCTTTTTTTACTCTAATTTCCCGCTCATGAGATGAAATTTGAAAAGTTTAAAGAATGCCATGCACGCGCAACAGAATCCTTCTCCAGATAAGGCGAACGATAAAACCGGTAGATAATCTTTAGAAAAGCAACATCCAGTTGCCTGAGCGTCTTCGTATCATAATTCCTTGGTTTAAACCGAATAAAAAGCGTCTTTGCCGGTTTTGAACCTACCTATTGCGGAGTAGGTAGATAGAAATGCTGTTGGATGCGACTCGGGTGCGGCTGTGATTGTGTGAGAGAGATAGAGATCTTCCTCACAGCACCTCTTCCCTGAAGCGCCACCGTCCTTTGCTTGTGTGCTCGTCGGTTCAACCCCTGCACTTTTATACAATATCCAATATAAACAAAATCACTTTTGCAAACAAAACCTCGGTGAAATCAGCAGCATTCGTTTGTCTACATATCCTTTTACAAAACTTTTTCTGCCGTGCTCCGATTACCTCGGATTTTTATCCATGAATAGGGAGTCTTGCCTTTTTTTCAATAAGTCACATTAAGTATGCCACAGACGTCATCAACCCTTCCTCCCGGGATATAATAGTACAGTTCCTTCCTCATCGATGAACGAGTCACACACACACACCTCAAATTCAACTTTCCTCTAAACGTAATTTCGGGAGAAAGGACAATTTGCAACTTTTTTTTTCAACTTGACATGACAGTATGACTGTCAATTAGGCTCACCGGTCTGTGGGTTGTCTAGAGGTCCCAAACCACATCAGGCACTCCATACAGACACTCCATGTCGGACTAAGCAATGATGGGACAATAGAGGGTGGACACGACAACAAAAAGAGCCAAGTTCAAAAACACCACATTTGTCACGGGGCCACGAGCTGAGCGCTGCCCAGCACTGGGGTGGGAAATTTCATTGTGAATAAAAACGGCGCACTTTTTTTCTCCTTTTTTTACATTTTGCGCTATATGTATATACTGGATTAAATTTGTCCGTTAATCTATATATATATATATATTTACAAACACGATAAATAAAAGAAAATACATGTTAGTCTATTTTAGTCTGCTATGCGTCATGCATGGCCTTTCTTTGGTGAGCGGAAATTACTGCGTCTAAATATATATATATATATTTTTTTAGCATGATAAGCCCACCTGTTCAACTTAGAACTTCAATTTAGCTAGTTTTTCGTTTTTGTATCATTCACGGGCTGGAAAAAGTTATTAGTCGGTCAAAATACGTGATTTAGTTTTAGTACCATGGGCAAAATAGATCCCCGATGCGTTTACTGCCCTGTCCGCGCACAGATGACGAAGCCTGGAGTCGTGCACCACCGGTGGATTTGGTATGAATTAATTCATGATTACGATTAGTGAACTCTGACGTCATATGACGAAACTATAAGTCACTGCTTCGTACGTATAGCATACTCACTCATTCTGTACACAGAGCGTGATTTAGTTGAACAATGAATCCGTGCCTTACCCATCACCTCAGGTCCGTTCTTAGCCTACTTCAATACTGCCCCCATGTGTTTCAGATTTGAAAGTACATAGGAAAACGTTGGTTTCAGAGATGCACGGTCACATGTAAGCGTCTTGATTACATATTTTTGTTGAACTTATGTAAATGAACTAGGCTATGATGTGGTTTATGCGCATCCTTGCAACGTACTGTTGCTATAGTTACCACACAACTTGTGTTCGCGAGATTTTTTTTATGCCAGAAGGCTTTTTTTTTTGGGGGAAACGCTGTTAAGAGTTGTGGTTACTGAAACTGATGATACGTAGCTATATGTAGGCCTAGCTATAGCCTATACATTTTGATTTAAAATATAAATGGGCCTTCCTTGCAGCATCACGGCTTTTTTCTACTTGCCTTCACCTGTTCATTTGGTCACCCAAGTTCCAGCATTTGGTCGTTCATTCATTCATTCGTGGATGTCTATTTATGTAAGTATGCAGCATGCCTATCAGTATTATCTCCACAACTGTTAAAAAAATAAATGTTCCCAAAACCAATAGCCTACTCGCCGTAAAAAAAAAAAAAAAGACAATCACAAACCTCCGTAAATTAAGTAGGCCTAGCCTAAACGAGAAAGACTGGAAAACGTGCTATAACTGACTGAGTATGAGTCAAGAGGAGGAATTATTTACAGTAAAGCTATTAAGTTGCTTCCTCTGGGTATCCTGCTGTAACCAATGAGATTACGGTACATTTGTCAACTTGAGTGCAAGTATTGATGTCCCTAATTACAGCGGTAGGAAGTCGTTGTTTCGTCACACATTCGTCTCCTGTGTCTCTACATATTGTGGTACTTTAAATTTCCAACTGGTGGTTTATGGTTTCCCTTGTGGATGTACATGACCTCTCTATGACGCAAATATAGACACACCTACAGCATACAAGAAACCTCACTTAAAAAGGCTTTAAACATTAAAAAGTTTGTTTGTTTTTCTTTTTGGTAATGATCAATTTACATATACTTAAATATTTATAACTGATGCATAATATATCGTTAGACTTTTATGTAGTGTTTTTAAATGCTAACATTCAGTTTTTTAAGCAGTATATTTTATAAGTCTATAAAAACGTGTTAAAAGTTACATTTTAAAAATAATATAATAAATGCAACAGTTGCGCTGCAGCCTTGGTTTGCTTTTGTGTAGAACAGTGAACTGTAGTGCAGATAACCTCCACTTGAGGTCAGTATTTACCAGTGAAGTCAGGGGCGGAAATAGTGAATTTGGGCCTCAGACAAATATTGGAATATAGGACCCTATATATTTGCCCACATTTACCTAGATCGACCTTGAGGTTCTTTTTTTTATTGTGACGCACAGTGATACTTGTCAGATGTTTCTACATTTTTCATGTTGTACCTTTTTATATTGTGAGTGGGATTTTTTATATTGTGGGATTGTGTGTGGGGTTATTGAATAACCAGCGCTCTCTTCACCTTCATTACCACGACTGAGGTGAGACCCTTGAGCAAGCACCTGCTCCCCAGGCACCACAGTAATGGCTACCCACTGTTCCGGGTGCGTGTTCACGGTTTGTGGTTGTTCACTTCTCACTGCTGTGTGTGTGCACTTGAATGGGTTAAATGCAGAGCACAAATACCTTGTATGGGAAGCCATACTGGGCCTGATGTCACATGCTTTTTTGCCTTTTCCTTTACTTTAACATTTATTCATTTAATTAACAGACATTTTATTCTTTTAGGTTTTTGGCCATGAAACTGCAATTGATTTGCCATTGAGATTTAAAAAAATAAAAAAATAAAATAAAAAATTATAAAATCATAAACCTGACACAAACCTGTTTACATTTTCTCAGGACAGGGCTCACTTCTTATAAACATGCTAAATGTATATTTATTGTTTGTTATTGCATTTGTTTGCCACTCTGTGCCACAGACTGTATTTTGATGCAGCTAAATTCATATTATTATATATTCAAATTCATTTATATCATATTTTACTGTTTCTTTTAAACATGAAATAGTGGCCGAAATGCGACCCATGTAATGAGCTCTGCCTTTCAATATGTTAATCTGCTCAAAAATCCTTTGCTGTTATTTCGGCTATACTATATCTAACATAAGAGAATCAACATACTTAACTGAAAGCGCAGCTCCCTCAGCTGCTCCCTGAACAGATCAGATGCAGAAAGAAAGAGAGAGGTGTTTGCTCAGCAGAAAAGAGAGACCTCGCACTCGTGCCACAGGCAGCTTCAGATGCATAATATTTTAATTTGCTACAAGAAACACAAGAAACACGTTCGACTTGGACACCCAGACAGTTGTTGTGGTAATAAACACCGTAAACAGCAACCTTTCTCGTGTAATGCGCATCTGCATTTTAGGGGGCCCTTGGTTTTTTGGGGCCCAGAGCAGTTGCCTACCTTTGCCTAATGGGCAAGTCCACCCCTGAGTGGAGTGATAGTTCACTAGCAGTAACACTTTTACATGGTTACTCCACCCCAAAATGAACATTTTTTCATTAATAACTGTCATTTCAACCACCTAAAAGCTTTGTTCATCCCCAGAACACAAATTAAGATATTTTGGATGAAAACAGGGAGGCTTGTAGGAATGTATGAAAGAAATTGTCAGAATAGTCCATCTGCCATCAGTGGTTCAATATTTACGCTTTGATTTGAATGAAAACAGCGCATCCTTGTGGCGCGACAGTTGCAATAAAAAAAAATGCAATATACGTGTCAACATTTGAAGTGGATCAAAGCATTGTCTTAGAACAACTTTGACAAACTTTTCTGATCCACTTCAAATGTTGACTACTGTATATCATGGATAGTGACAATATACTGGTTATTTTTGACTTAAATAAAAGTTAAAAAATCAAATTTAATGCTGCAACAAATACGGGAAACTCACACATGTGAGCTTGCATGTTTTATTATTTAGATAAATTAATAAATGAATTAATTCTTTAAACGATTTTATTTTTATTATTCAAAACATCTACATAAACATAAGTATGTGTCTAATATAAAATAGAATTTTTAGCTAAGCAGAATCGTTCTATTTCGGGTGTTAGCATTGCCTGTGGGGGGAAAAACACCAAGTTCACGCCTTAAATCCACCCCCGATGTAATAACAATTTTATATTTTAATAAAACCAGAACCGTTCACCATATGTGTTAGAAGTATTCATTTTAAAAACTTGCCTTTTTTAATTTATTTTGGCTTTACTGCATATCAGGAGTCATCCAACTTGATGACTCCTGGAGGGCTGGTATACTGCAGAGTTTAGCTTGCTTTAACACACCTGCCTGAAATTTTTAAGTATACTTAGTAACACCTTGATTAGCTGCTTGGTGACCCCTGCTATAAATAGTATCAAGCTATCTATATTAAGAAAATAATGATCTTTATTGGATGACATATTTCATAAATGGTGCATTTTATATTAGACAGTTATCGGGCATATCTAATTCGATATTTGCTTGATATCACTTGACACCAGTGCAATGGATCCGTGAAACGTAGGCCAACTAAAGGTAACAGAGTTCAAGAAAGCTGCAGTGATTGAAGTCCACAGGCAGATAGCGCTATAAGACTGATCTTAACACCGTACCCCACGAGCACTCAACAGTTATTACTTATGTTGGCGTAACACAAAGGCGACCTGCAGTATTATTGGGCTCAAAATATCACGGGCTCATGGTCTCTCCTCTTCTTGCCAACTGAGAAACTGTGATTTCTTCCGTTCACCATTCCCTGCGGCGGCCATATTGTGTGATGCGTTGCTGCAAGTTAAACCAATTCAGAGCGGAGGGAGGGGGAACATCTGCGGGAGTCCGGCCACTATTCCTAGAGCTGTCTTTTGTCATGTAGCATAGCCACACAATCTCTACCGGTTCCGGTTTAAAGGTTTTTGTTTGCTAGGATTGGTCACTGTTACACTTTTCCTTTTACCGCAGCACAAGAACAAAACCAAGTAACGTGACCGGATTAATAATATCTATCACGGATTGTCCCTCTATCGGGCACAGCATTTATTTATCACGTCTCGTGAGGTGTTACATGGCAAAGGAATGGAACAGACTGTGATTTTCAAGTTGAACACGACAATACCACTTTGAGTGCAACACTGAAACATTTACTGAGGACGAAGCGGAAGGCGTATGTAACCTCAAGAAGAAAAAAAAATTACCGATTCGGCAAAGGTAAGAAAACCGATTCGGCTCCTTTCGTGAAAGTGTAACGTCAGTCAAATGGCCTAGTCGTCTCCTCTCGCCTTTGATTTTGTGTGAAACGAGTGTGCGCTTAGTTCTTTTCTCCTAACCTCAATAGAAATCTCTTCGGCAGATGCTTTCTAGTTGTATTTCTCGAAAGAACTTTCGAAGCCGTCCGAAGAAACGTTAACAATTACCATGTTCCCTTCGACAGAGACTGAGATTGAAACGTGGCTCCTCAAAGTTCCCACCTGAACCGTGGATTTCTGAGGAAACGCTGTGAACGTCCCGTTCGCATTTAATCGGACGTTATTATGAAACGCAGTACTTCAAAACTAATATATACTCGCATTTCTGACTGTTTATGAGGGTTTTGTTGACAAATGTCCACAGTGCAGGCCTGTGGTTTACATCCCCGGGGCGATCCTTTGAAACAGTGTGTGAACGACTCGCTTTGATCTAGTGTGATTCTTGATCAGAAAACGATGTAACTTCCCGCCAATTAAGTCTTTATACAATTTCAGCTTTTGATGGCGTTTGAGAAGGACTCGTGATCAGTTGTGCAATGTTCACAATAGTCCTCTTCTCCAGTGTGTTGTAGTTTTTGCACAGTTAGCCATACACTACAGTTTGTAGGCAATCACAACATCCGGGCATTTCACACCATTTTCGGTTGTTTACATTGAATCATTAATAAAGGGATGTCATAACGAGCTGAGTTCGTGCGCGCGCAAGCGCCTGATTAATCCTCCTCCAGTAATCCTTTTGTGAGCACAACCTCTGCCCCTCTGCCTGATGCTGACTTGACTCTGAGTGAAGGGAAGGATGTCATCTTCAATCTCTGATGGGTTTCCTTTTGATCCTGTCTTCTGTATACCACGTTACTTACTACTACTCAGTAGATCACAGCTCGGTTGTGGGTCTTTAAACGTGTGGCAAGGACTCCCAAATATGATTTGAAGATATTAGACCCATTCCGATCACCATAATCATTCCAAGATTGTGAAACCAACTTTCTTACCACAGCAAAACTTGAAAACACCACTTCTATATGATAGTTTTTCAATAACTTAAAAAGTCAGGCTTCAGAACTTCCCTCCATATGTATTTTTGTTTAAAAAAAATCATATCACTTAACACTTAACTTTTATTTTAGAGTAATATACTTGTCTTATATTCACCAAGGTTACCAGTAATATACAATTTTAAGTAGGTATATAAATAAATAAATATATATGTTGCAATATTTCAAAATGTTGGTTAATTCTTCTGATGCAAAGGCTGAATTATTTTTAGCTTCAGTGTCACATGATCCTTCAGAAATCATTCTAATATGCTGATTTTATGTTGCAAATCTGCAAGGATTATTGACAACCTTGACAGAAATGACAGTAAAGATTGTTAAATTGTTCACCAAAACCAGGATTTGAAACCATTAAATCCCTAGTTTAACCCATATACCACAAATATTATTATCTTGTTGGTCTCATTTAAAAGTTTCCCACTCTCTTTTGAGGAACCGTCTACACTCCATATCCCTTTATGAACTCAAACACACATCAATCACTGGGAAGACCATGTAAATGTTATAAGATAAGGGCATTTTAGACTCAAGGCTGTGTACAATGACATCACTTATTATCACTGTCATTCTGAAGCCATTTCTGTGCAGTTATTATCTAATATGCAGAGCAGGATATTACTTCTCAGGGCTAAAAGTAGTAATACTACAAACGTATTGGTTAAATCTATGCCAAAATACCTATTCATGATACTGGCAGGGGTAGAAGGGGGTTTACTGTGGTGGTTATTGGTCTATACATCACTCGTGTCCATCTTTTTCTGTCCTCCCTCACCCTTTGCTCCAGCCTTTGACAGGCACAGCAGGTGGCTTTTGTGGTATGAATGGACTCGGAAGGAAGTTTGTCCCCCTCCTTGCTTGGCTCTGATTGGCAGCAGCAGCAGAATGCCATGGTGATTAGGCCTTTCCATAGGGCTGTGAGTCGGCCAAAGCAACTACGGTGTTACACTCAATGTTCAGCAGTCAGCTCTGCCAAGCTCTGTATTTACTAACCCAGCATTATCACTGAAAACCAGAAGGTTGTTACCAGAGGATTTGAGTGGAAATTGAGGGATAGTTTGGGATCAAGAAGTAGCAGAATTGTATTTTTAAGTTTCAGAAAAGAGAGGTTTTACTTTAAAATTTGTGACCATATCCTGGTTGCATTGTTGTTTTTGCGTGCAGTGGGTGGACATGGAATACAACAGAACTGTACAAGATCAGACATGTATCGTTGGTTATGTAACTTCAGTGCTGGGACGGCCTGCTTTGAACAAGTAGATTTTACTCAGGTGGGCGGATCAACTCACCTGGGTGCTTTTTGCCAAATCTCTCAAGCCAACTTCCCATTTCCTTGTTGGTTTGATAAAGAAAGACGAAGGTGATGCATCCATTTAATATTTATTATTAGAGGGCAGGTCATTCTTGCATTACTTCTTAACATCAGTCTAGCTAATCATTAACTTTTACATATGACCTCTCTGCATTCAATAATGAAATTGATTGTTTGATCTTGTCGTTATCCATTACTGACTCTCTATTCTCCAAATGTGATACTGGTCAGTGCTTTGACACAATAGGTATTGTTAAAAGTGCTATATAAGTAAGGGATAATGTACAGGCAGCCGGTAGTTATCGCAGAAATAAGCCGAAGCGGAGGGTCTTGTATCACGCTGAAGGGGCTTATTTCACCAATAACTACCGGCTGCCTGTATATTATCCCGCTTATTACACGGCTACTTGCCACATAAGAAAAAAAACTGAACATGAA
>JAUCMU010000042.1:11616142-11637833 GCA_032275025.1 Enteromius treurensis
GGGTCCGCAATCTCTGTGTTTCCTCACGCTCTTCTTCAACTAGCTCAACTTTTGCAGGCAGGCGTCACATGATTGGATTGGTAGTCATGTGGTGTCTCGCGATTCTCCCTTATCACACCCGATACAGGATCGTGGATCTGAGTCTCGCGATTTCGGTTTCATATCGTGAATCGTTACAGCCCTATTCTACAAACATATTAAGTAAAATAACTGTTGTCAGCATTTAATGATAAAACAATATTTATTGAGCACCAAATCAGCATATTAGAAATATTTCAGAAGGATCATACAATAATAACTAGTATAATGTTTGCTGGAAATTTAGATTTGCAATCACAGGAATAAATTAGAAATCTATGTTAGAAAATCTAATATTGCTAATAAAAGTATGTAATAATATTTCATATAATGAGCTTGCTTTAATTATACCATATTTTTGACCAACTTCATTCAGCACACGAGACTTGAACGTTATACCAACCCAAAACTTGGTGGCATGTTGTTTTTATTCTTTTTTCTTTTGTGACTAGAGCTCAGAATTTTTTTTTTCCTTTTAAATTCGTCATGCCTTCCTGTCTTTTTTTATGTTAGTCGAGTTTTCTTCAGACTGCCTTTTGCATGTTCCTCAAGCTTTACCATCACTGGACAAGTGTTTATTTTGCTTTATTTTTATCTCACAGATGGTACTTTGGCAAAATGGGTCGTAAAGATGCTGAGCGACTGCTGCTGGTTCCCGGAAACCAGCGGGGAACTTTTTTGGTCCGAGAAAGCGAGACTACAAAAGGTACATGAATCGCTGTCTTCTTAAGAAGTGTACATCACTTGTGCTCAAAAACAAACCAAAGCAGAAATATTTTGAATCCATTCCCTCCTCTACTCCTGGCAGGGGCTTACTCTCTCTCTATACGGGACTGGGATGAGATGAAGGGAGACAACGTGAAACACTACAAAATCCGAAAGCTTGACAACGGAGGCTATTACATCACCACAAGGGCTCAGTTTGACACTCTACAGAAACTGGTGAAGCATTACACAGGTTAGCACATAGTTCAAGCAATATTGTTTCATGTATCTCATTTCATTTCAAATGGACAGAAGCCCTGAATACCAGTCGTGTGGAGATGGCAGGGTGCTGATTTGAAGCTTTGGGGTCTCGCTGTGACTAGCGCTAACAGGTGCCTGACATCTGCTGCGAGTTACGTGTCCTTGTTCACTCAGACTCTCAGTTAATCTTGGCCTAGTTTTCACCGGAGAATGTCTGAGAGGGCTTTTGACATCGACACCTCTTTGATCTCATGAGACGTTACGTCCTGCCACGGCATTGTTGTTGTAGCTGACGTCAGTCCCCACAAAGAAGAGAGACAGCTTCTCTTAACTGTGGTTTTTGTCAAGCCATCAGCTAGGGCTGCACGATTTGGGAAAAATGTCACATTGCGATTATTAAGGTCAAAATTGCGATTTGCGATACGATATATAAGTGGTTTGACTCATCTTGCTTATTATTAAGGAAAATGCACACACAGATTACTAATAATGCTGAAATCTGTATTTCTCACCTGAGAGACAGTATACAGTGCAATCTAGCAACAACTAATTAAAACTAAACTGTACAAAATTAAATAAGTCACATCTTTACATTACTGAATTAAATTACATTAAATTAATTTTTAAACAAAATGAAAAAGTCGAAAGTACAGATAAATAAAACAAATACCCATTTTTATATTTGTACATGTTGTCCCAAAACATTTGAGCAGGATGTAACATATACTTGATATATTTCTTTTGGTATCTCTTGTCCAGTGTCAATCCTTTTCTCAAATCCCTCTTTGTTAAAAGTGCGTTCACACCTGAGGTGACTTGGGCGTATATATCTCGCTATTCACGTGTGGTTGGACGCTTGAACATGTCAAGTTTACGCCGGTTTCACACTGCGTGTGTCAGCAGGGCATAATCAGCGCAAATCTTTTCTGGCGCCCATGTTAACGGATGAGAGCACACAGGGGCGGTGCAGAAGCACGTAGCAGGTGCAGAGAAATGACATAAATCAAAGCACATGGCACACAGTGTTCGAGAGGAACGCTGGAAAATACGACAGAAATATGCTTATCTACAGCCTGCAGTACAAGCTGCCAGTATGAAAGCACAATTGGCGCACGCTGTTCCCGCTCTGCGTGCGTGCTGCTTATGCGTGCAGTAAAACTGGCTTGTTTAACGCGCCGCTTAATTCGCGGAATCCTGCTGCAGGATGTCTTATTCTGTCTTGCATTGACTTAACATGTAAATCACTCGCTCTTACCGCTTCATTCGCGTCTGGTGTGAACGCAAGAATGAATGTCTTGTTACGCCCACGAATGCATTTGTTTATTTAATATAATCGCAACATTTGCTGTAATGTAATCGCATAGGCTGACATATCGATTGTGATATGATTAATCGTGCAGCACTACCGTCAACCCAATGTTATGTTTACCTCAGCAGTTAAACTCTCAAAGCAGGATCACCTGACGTAAACTACAAGGCGAAAGTATGCAGACACCCTTCTAATCAAAGGGTTTTGCTTTTTCAGCTACACTCATTGCTTGCAGGTCCATAAAATCAGTCATACAGCCATACATTGTCCTTAGACAAACATTTACAGTAGAGCGAGGTGTACCTGTTCTGTTCCTGTGTACAAAGCACTATGTACGAAGTCAGGTTCTTTTTAAAAAAGGTTTACAGAGTTAAGTGTGGAAGACTTTAACTGGCCTCCACTTGATTTTTAAACACATTTTGCTCCTAAATTATGGCACTCCATCCGGAGGATTTTTAAACCATTTAGCTCTTTCTTTGTGTGTGAACTACGGTAAAACAGTATTATTAAGATGTAATTTTAATTTAAAATAATTGATGAACAATTGAAAAATAATGTCATTTTTATTATTTGTATTTAATTACACTCCTATAAAATCATGTAAATGACTAATCGTCATCTGCATGATTTTTAAAACATTTAACGATGGATGGACGGATAGATGGATAGAGAGAGATAGAGAGACATTTCATGCGACCTGTCACACAACTGAGGGCCAGTGAAAGTAACAAATTTGCTGTTCAGATTCATCTTATCTGAGGAATGCCAAGGCTTAATGAAAGGCCATCAGTCCTTGTCTGGGTCTCTCTGTGTGACCTGCTTGGTAAAGATTTTAATCGTTTGTTTGAGAGACAGTGATTAATGTGCTTTATGGTCGGAAAAGGGATGAATTAATGACTTTTGCCCTTACCTAGGTCATTTTGTAGCCTTGTTCTTTTATAGCCCCACTATTGTATACAATCTGTGAAAATATGACACGCATCTGTTGATTTTACTCTGTCTTTCTCATCCACTACACTATTCTTTCTTTTTTTTAACAATATCTGTTTGTGTTAGAGTTATTAACATTAATGGCGTTATGTACTGATCTAGATGGGATTGGAATTCAGTTGTTTTTACAATGGCTGTTACAGGTGTAGTTTACCTGACTAGTCCCATACACACAGCGTTTATATTAATTAACCCTAATATTACTCTTGTGTGTGTGTGTGTGTGCAGAGCATGCAGATGGGCTTTGCTACCGACTGACCACAGTGTGTCCGACGGTGAAGCCCCAGACTCAAGGTCTGGCTAAAGATGCATGGGAAATCCCTCGAGAGTCACTGCGTCTGGAGCTCAAGTTGGGTCAGGGCTGCTTCGGAGAAGTCTGGATGGGTAAGATAAATATGCATACAATTCACTCAAACTCATGGTTACATGGTTACTTGACAAAAATGATACACAAATTACTAGATAAGATATTTTACCCCCCTCTCACATTTATATCTGCTGTTTTCGTAAATGCACCACAGCACTTAAGAAGTGTGTTCTTACTAAAGGAAGACGTGAAAGTGGGTTATTAAGATCCTTTCTTTCATCACTGCTCTTAAAGCTTGCCACGCTGCAAGCCCCAGCTTGCCACATTACAGAAAGCAATGTCTGGAATTTCACTTGTTGTGTGTGTGTGTGTATGTTTGTTTCAATATGCATAATAGGTCCCACACAACTGATTTGTCATCTGCTGGCAATCTGTGTCATTGCAGTTTAAATGGGTTTTCACAAAACTGTCTGTCCTGGAATGGCAAAGTAACATTCTTCACCTGTTTTGTAAGAATTCTTAAAGGGATATGTTACCTAAAAATAATAATTTCGGGAAAATGTACTCCCCCTCACACCATCCAAATATATAGGTTTGTTTCTTCCAAGTCTGGAGAAAATTAGCATTACATCACTTGCACAATGGCTCCACTACAGTGAATGGGTGCTGTCAGAATAATGATACAGCTGATAATAGGATCACTAAGCTGCTCATAAACTTCAGTTTTTCTGGACGTTTTCTAGTTTGCTGTTTTTTTTTGTTTTTTTCCTAAGTTAGTTCCTGCATTGCACACAATGTTTTTGGCATAGCTAGTAGAAATCTTTTAGTCTATGGATTGTAGTCTAGAAATGTTTCTGAAGATAAAGGCTGAATCCAGTGGAGGTTTTCAAATTCCCTTTCAATGCTTTCTTTTGCACTCATTTTATTAATTCTTTCATTTTTCTCCTAGGTACATGGAATGGCACGACTAAAGTAGCTATAAAGACACTGAAGCCGGGCACCATGTCTCCTGAAGCCTTTCTGCAGGAGGCCCAGATCATGAAGAAGCTTCGGCATGACAAGCTGGTGCCCCTGTATGCTGTTGTGTCTGAGGAGCCAATTTATATTGTTACTGAATACATGGGCAAAGGTAGCTGGCGCTGTCTTGTTCCTTATTTCTTCTTCTGTTTGTTTATAAGCTTGGATGGATGAATGGATCCTGTTGTTGATCCACTTTTAAACACTGGTTCACTTTGTGCCTCTGTCTTTTAGGGAGTTTGCTGGACTTCTTGAAAGAGGGTGAGGGCAAGTACCTCAAACTGCCTCAGCTGGTAGACATGGCCGCCCAGGTAAGAGAAAAACCCAACCATTAGCCACTGTTCAAAACCAGCCAGCTTTATTTTCCTTTTCCACACGCAGTAACACACAGCTGCCCAATCGTTAGCAGAAGCATGTCACAGTGAACCTGGACGAGTGGCATCTCCCAGAGCAGCAGGGTTTCTATTTCAGCCTCCATCTGGCTGTCATATTTATTTAATATCTGATATGACATCCTGCTGCCTGTGTGTCTATCCCAGGCACTATGATCCTCATTTCCCGCCTAATGCCTGGAGCACTTAACCGCCACTCCTGTGGGGCCACTTCACTTTAATGTGTCTACTCAATTCGGCTCTGTTCGCTTAAAAAGCTCACTGTTGCTCTCTCACGTCCTTCCTTCCTACTGCGCGCAGTCTCTTTCTCTCACTCTCTCTCTATCTTGGCTCCCGGGGCTCCACTGCCGCATTGCTTGGCTGAGGCTTCAGTCTCTTTCTCACATCTCAACTTGTGAGACGATGCTTATGAAAACCTTTTGGACAGTTTTGCTGTCTCGGATTGTTTGTTAAATTCCTTAAGGATTCCTGTTTTCTGGGTTTTTTATCTTTCTTTTAAGATTGTGTTTAGCAACCTGTTAGCTTGCTTTATAGATTTTGCCCATACGCAGCTATGTGAGTGTTGGTTAAACCAAAGCTTTCTAAGTATTGAAAATTCGATCATGTGCTTCCTCATCTGAATCCATAAATGCAGTATTTCAGCTCTCTAAATAAAGGACTTTCGTGACTGGATCTGCCATGTTGGCATGTAAGGCTTGATTTCCTGTCATCTTGTCTAGATTGCAGATGGTATGGCCTTCATCGAGAGGATGAACTACATCCACAGAGACCTGAGGGCTGCTAACATTCTGGTGGGAGACAATCTGGTCTGCAAAATTGCAGACTTTGGCCTTGCTAGACTGATTGAAGACAACGAATACACTGCTAGACAAGGTATGTGGATGGAAACGCAATATAAACACATTTGATAATTAGGTCTGAAGCAGTAATTACTTAATTGCCTGGTCATGCTTTATATGATATTAGAAATAAATCATAATTATGCAAATTAAATTCTAGTCACGCACTGCCACCCGACTAAGGGAATTTTAAGTGAATGTAGCTGGTTTTAAGCCTCTCTTTCCGGTTCAGTGGTGTGTTATGTGAGCAGTGCATTCTAATGTTATAATAATGTACCAAAAAATCATATTATTAATATTCCACTCAGGATGTAAATGGAAAGTGAATATATTTTTTTAAATTATATTCCAATCCTGTGCTTTTTATTTTACTTAGAATTAAGGAAAATTATGTATTTCATTCTATAATTATGATTAATATAAAACCAAAGCATTTATTTGAAAATGGAAACCTTTTATATGAGTGAAAAGGAAATAGTTACAAAATATGCATGGTGAAATATGTAACTCACTGTTTTATGTCTGCAACAATGCTGCTCTTGGCAACAAAGTTGTTGTGCTGGAAATTTACAAGGCAATCAGCATCTAATCATGCATAATTATCTCACTTACTGTCTGAATCTATCATCTCCCAGAATGCACCGTGATTGTGTAGCGCATGTTGACTTGCCATGCCGACAAAAAAATGGTGAAATATGATTATTCCCTGCAGGGAGTCTTAAGTGCCCAAAGGCTTCTGGCCAGTAAAGAAAATGGTATATCAAACTTTTTTGGTGTATGTAACTGCATTTGGAGATGTTTCACATCTTTAAAGATCAATGAATCAATGTCTTTCAGTTTCTCATGTTCCCTCATTTGACACTTCACTGGTTATTATTGACTGACTTTTGACTTGTCACAACACTTAAGATCAGCACATAAATTGCAGCCACATTGAGCTTTGATGCTTGTGTAAGAGTAAGAGGTTCAAATCTGGCCTGTTGTGTGCTGAACCCATGACCACAACATCAATCGGTGGACATGGCAGCAAAAAAAAAAAAAAAAAATACGTTTCATTTTTTACCCTGCAGATCCATTGAATTAAGTAATGTGGAGGCCTACAGGATGTTTTAAAATGCTGACATTTGCTTTGCTTAAGTAAGAGCCATTGACTGTACTGCAGTAATTTAGAGAATGTGTGCCATTGTTCCTTCAGGAGCCAAGTTTCCCATTAAGTGGACTGCACCAGAAGCAGCGCTGTACGGCCGATTCACCATCAAATCTGACGTCTGGTCCTTTGGTATCCTGCTGACGGAGCTTGTGACCAAGGGCAGAGTGCCATATCCAGGTAAGAAATGTTACATTTGATTTAGCTGCTGCAAATTTTTTTTTTTTTTTAGATGCACAAAAGGCAACATCACACAAAAGAAATCAGTGTTTTGTTGTTTAATCTCTTTTTTTTTTTAAATCTCTGAAATATATATTTATAATAAAACCTAAGCATTTTCTGCTCCTGCTTTGAAAGTGCATGTAAACAAAACTGATCCAAGGTCATAAAGAAATCATAATATGAATCTATATTAATCGACTGGTTTAATTCAAATCTTGTAATGAGGTATAATCACTTTGTGTGATAAACATAATTAATTTAGGTCTTCATTTACATGTAAACGATGATCAACATGCATAGAGCATATCACATATGGATATGGTTACATGTGATGCACAAGAAAACATTAGTTATGCTTTAGTGTCGTGTGTGACGTATAAGTGAATAAATGCCTAAATTAAATCTGTTCAAAAGTAAATCAGTTAATCTGTCAACCAATCACAATCACGTACAATTTATTTTATTTTTATTTTTTTTTATTTTTGCATAATGTGTTGTGTATATTTATTATGTATATACACACATACAGTATATTTTTAGAAAATATTTGCATGTCTATATTTGTATTAATTTATATTATGAAAGAATATATCTAATATATAAATGTGTTTTTTTGTGTGTGTATTTTATATATATATATTTATATATACATTATAATATAAACAGAACACACACATATATTATGCAAACATGAGATTTATTGCGATTAAGCACTTCTTTCTTTACCAGACTGGGATTAAACTACTTTTTTCATATGGATTAATTTTACAACAACTTCATGACCTATTTGGATGTCAGTTTTGCTGACCTTGACCTTGTAGAGGAAGGACAAAAACTTCTCAGGTTTTAATAAAAATATCTTAATATGTATTTCTAAAAGGCTTGAATAACATAGGGGTGAGTACATGATAACAGTGAGACACACCTGAACCAGCTACTCATGGTCTTCAGGTTTACTCAAAAAAAAATAATAATAAAAATTACAGACAGGTGTGTTCAAGCAGGGTTGGGATCCAACAGACCTGCAAGTAGGTACCAAACAGAGAGGTGCAGATTCCACTGTGCCCCCTACTGGAGCAGAGGGGGACTGCTGGGTGTGTTATTACTACTCCGAAGGAGCCATCTGGCTTAGGCGGGCATGAAGGACTGACTGGGCACCAGTTCTTATTTACCACCATCTGTCTGTTCCCTTCCTGCACCCGTCCCTCACACGACCCAGTCTGTCATTTGTAGTGCTTACCTAAAGCCTCTCACTGATGCTGCACATCACAAACCCAGTTAGGCTTTCATCAATCATTCAGTCGTACACTATTAGAGTCGGTCCATTATTGATGGGCATCTGCTTGCATGCAGAGCCCTAGAAGAGGCTGGATTAATGTGCCAACTTCACTCAAGTGCCGGCAGTGTGGCTTAGTGGTTAAAGTACTGGGCTGGTTGCCAAGAGCTTGTAGGTTTGAACCCAAGTAATGGAGAACCTTAAACTATCGGCATTTTAACCTTAAGCTGATACCCTTTGGATGTTAGTGCGCAGTGTGAGTCTGTACAGGCTTGAATTGTTTTGTAGTGTAAATGCTTGAGTCAAAATAAAGTGTTTAATCTGTAATATGTGACAGCGGTTTGTCTTAAAGGGATAGTTCACCCAAAAATGAAAATTCTGGCATTATTTACTCAAGACGCAAACCGAAATTAAGATATTTTGGATGAAACCCGAGAGCTTTCTGACCCTGCATAGACAGCAACACAACTGACAAGTTTAAGGCCCAGAAAGGTAGCAAGGACATCATTAATACAGTCCATGTGACATCAGGGGTTCAACCCTAATTTTACAAAGCTACGAGAATCCCTTTTGTGTGCAAAGAAAGCAAAAATGATGTTCTGACAATAAACAAAGGTCTTACGGGTTTGGAATGACATGAGGCTGAGTAATTACAGAATATTTGGGTTCTGTTTATCTGTTTAAGCATTTCCATCCAAGCTACAGCAAGAAGTCCAGCAGCTTTTTAACTTCCCACGCAACATAAGATTTATTGATTCGAGTTTATACCCTTAAAGAGGTATTGTTGTGAGTCATTATGCAAGAGTGTGTAAATGAAAGTAGGCTGAGCTCAAAAAAGGTCACTCTTGTGTTTCTCGTATGCATAAAGAATCCTTCCTCTGAGAGGGCCCTCGGAACCAGTCAACCCACTGATTTACACTTCCTGTCCTCTCACGTAGCACCAGACTCTCTGTCCTCGACGCTCCCGTCCTCTGCGGGTTCCAAGCGAAGTGTCCGCTGTAATTACACACCGCTCACATCCTGTCTGAGACAGTCTGGCTGCTGAACAGTGGGCGGTTGCACAAACTGACTCGGTGTATCAACTGTTTTTCAGGCATGGTGAACCGAGAGGTGTTGGAGCAGGTGGAGCGGGGCTACAGGATGCCGTGTCCTCAGGGCTGCCCGGAGTCGCTGCACGAAATGATGCGGCTCTGCTGGAAGAAGGAGCCAGACGAGCGGCCCACTTTCGAATACATCCAGTCCTTCCTGGAGGACTACTTCACCGCCACTGAGCCACAGTACCAGCCCGGAGATAACCTGTAGAGACCTTCTACGGGACCCAGAGACTCACCACCATGTGCTAATAAGCCACCGGGACGGTTCCCAAACCCATTGTGGCACCTCCTCCCTACAGCTCCCCTGCACACTTGTCCTTGCAGAGAAGATGTTTTTGTTTCTTTCGTTCCCTCCCCCTCCCCCAGAGTCAAACTTTAAAACTCGAGTAGCGCATCTAAAATGTATCTCTCACTGCAGATGCAGGCTGTTCTCTGCCTGAGGATGTGTGTGTGGCGGAGTTGACGAGGGTGTGTGCATGAGCAGGTTTGGAGCGGGACCACGTCACGCTCCCGGAGCTCTGCTGGGGTGATTCCCTGCATTGCAGACAGAGGGAGCTGTGAAACAAGCAATGAGCTTAGTGCTGATGGCTGGTTCACAGTTGCACAAAATCAGCTTTTTCTTTCTCTCTTTGTTTTTCCCCTTCCCTTCCCTTCTTCTGTTTTCTTTTTTCACCTGAACACTAAATCCTATTGTAAAATTAGTCTGTTATTTTAAAATTGTTTGTTTTACTTTTTCCCTTTTTTTTTTACATTTTGAGTAGTTTATTAAAAGTGACCAATAACTGTGGTTGAATCGGTTGGCGCTACCAGTGCCACTGCTGAGACGGTAAAGTGAAAGTCAAAGAAGGACAGAGAGAATGAGACGCATGGGGGCATTAGCTGTTCTGAATGTATGGGAGCTTGAGTTTAAGACATCAATTACAGGGGCAAAATTAGTTTTTCTCTAAAACACTTTTATAGCAGATCATGATTTTTAATAAGTACCTTGATTTCAGTTTCAATCAATCTCTATGAGAGCTTGAAATCATATCCTGGGAGATGATTCATATTGGAAAAGCCTTGGCAAAACATTTCTGACGACTGATCGCCATTTCAGCCAGCTGCTAATTTTCAAGCAAAAAGTCATTGTTATAAATCGTATTTTTGTTTCAAGGGTAATTAACCAGAGAGACCTTTGATTTAACAAAACACTAGACCTGACCAGTCCAAACATCGTTCCTCACGCTGCTGTTGAGACCCGACGGGTCGCAATATCACAACAGCAAAGGCCGAGTTGCTTTCTTTCACACACAACAGCACCCACACTGCCAGGTTTGTGTTTTTCGTGCCAACTCATTTGTAGTGTTGCCAACGTCTTGGTAACAATTCATTGTTCTCTCGTGGACACTCCAATAAATGAACCGCAGAGATTTATTGATCTTTCACAGATGATTTCATGCGTAAATGTTTCGGTATATTTCAAAGAGAGCCATGTTTTTTTTCATCTTGACGTACGAATGTGAACTTGCTCAAATTATTTCCACGCAGATCTTTGTTTTCGACCAGGATTCCGAATTATCAAGCCTTTTTAACTCCACGATGTACCACGTTTGCTGCTGGTGGAGTTGTTACATTTCCTGTTGGAAAGGCGTCACTGTGAAATATTCAGGTACTACAAATTGAGGCCATTTACCAACCAAAGTTTGATGGAGTCAGTAAAATTTGCCTTCCATCCTGAGCGCATTTAAATAAAAGTATGATGGATATTTTCCTTGATCTGTTAAAATGGTACAAGTCTAA
Organism: Enteromius treurensis; assembly: GCA_032275025.1. Lineage (NCBI taxonomy): Eukaryota > Metazoa > Chordata > Actinopteri > Cypriniformes > Cyprinidae > Enteromius > Enteromius treurensis. The sequence goes on from JAUCMU010000042.1 coordinate 11,627,559, forward strand.
TGGAGAGGGCAAATTAAACATCATCATACAGCCATACAGATTTAGTCTTAATGTTTGGTCATGTACTGTCTGTCACGGGTTCATTTCATCCATGACATGGAATTGAATGCACTTGGGATGAATCAGACTGATAATCTTTTGGAGGGCTAATTTGTTGGTTTCTTCTCCCTTTTGTCGTGTAGCTTTTTCATATATAGAGAGAGGCCTTGCTTTTGTCCTTCCTGTATGTGAGCCCTTTGTCCTAGGGACTTTATAGTCTCCTCCTGTATCCAGGACATCAACTACACATTTCTTCCATCACCACCTCCTGTTTTACAAGGGCTACAGGCAAGTTTGTGCAAAACTCTGTTATTGATTTTTGTTCGTTGTGTCCAAAAAAAAAGAAAGAAAATACTCTAATGTAAGGTGAGGGTCTCCGCTGCAGAGTTAGATGAGGATGTTTGTTGTGAAACAATGGTTACGATTTACTAATCTGAAGAATTTGTACAGTAAAAATAAAGTTTTACGTAATGCTTTTAACTTCATGTGGGTGATTTGTAAATCACGTGTGTTTGTGTTGGTCAGACGTGAAAATATGGAATATTTCACAATTGGCTTTAGTTTTTATTTTAAGTTACATTTGTATAGTCTGAGACCTTAACAAGGTTCCATAGAAACATGCTCAAGAATGAAATTAAACATTTATAATGCTGTACAGTTTTTCCCAGAGTGAACACATAAAGGTTGGAACAATAAACTAGGAAAAGGTTTTGCACTAAGTTAATTATTTTTAAGGAGTTATTGGTATACCTATTTACAATCACACAGTGATATGAAGTTTTAATACACTTCAAGTACATTTCTGACATACTAATAAGTCAGTTAACACAAGACAAGGTAGCAATGCAGCTAACTGGAACATGTCGTGATAAGACCATAAATAAATAACAATAGTTGCAGTGACTTGACACAATGCATAAAATAGAACTAAATACACAGGATATAGGATGGTACCAGTGTACCCTGGTTAGTGCTGGGATGAAAACGGATGATTTGTAGATTATACATCATCATGCCTAAAAAAGAACAAGAACACTGTTAAACTAGTCAGAGGTAAGCATTGGATCCACTACCTACCTTTTTTCACATTTTAATGTTAGTTTAGATCACTTTAAAACATTAACCCTTTAGTGTCTGGCACTGTGAATTAAAAAAAGAAAAACTTTTTAATGAACCTTTAAACAAAATAGAAGATCTTTTGAAACATGGCTATATAGTATGTTAAGACTATGTAGCTATACGTTTTATTCAGGGGTACAAACAGCAAAACTACGCAGTTTGGTGCTGCTGTTGCCATTTAAAGTAGGCAAAGGTAAGGTTTAATTCTGATAGCCTGTAATGTAAATCTGTTAGTCTTTTATAGCAGACTTAGAACTCAATTCACAAATGTATCAGCTGTCACATCTTCCCTATATTATGGCTTTGTAAGATGATATATCTATACTTCATTTTATGATCAGTGCTGTATTTAATTTTGGGAGCAAACGCATCGCAACACGGGACAATGATGACCGAGAGATAAACATACCACAAGAGCCTGTTGAATGATAATTGACACCTACATTAACATTTTTTCCTTTTTATTATGTATAGAAAAATGTATGAAACAAAGTTATTTCAGTCCAGATGATAGTAAGATAAATGATTAATAGTTTTTCTCAGTCAGGTGCATTTCACAGATCATCTAGTCACTTGTGCACATCATAAAAGTTTTTCATTCTTTTGAACAATTTGTGATTGCTTCTGTTCAGCTGATTACGTACACTGATTCCTACATTTTCAGCTGCTAATATCATGTTGCTCAAAATCATACAGTTATCTGTGCAACAATCTTACTCTTTAAAATATGTAGTCCTTAGTTCACCATACATCATTACAAGCAAAAATTGTTGATTTAGTTGTCATAAACTATCAAATACGTTATCTACACATTTCTATTAGACTTTGTAAATTTGCCATCAATTGTGATTTTTCACTAATAAAGAGAGCATAGATCAACCACTTATAAGCCAGTTTTTTCAAATAGCTCAAAGGTGCATCTCATGAAATGTTTGTCTGGAAAGCATATATAGACACAAATTTTGATAACGTATGACTATGTTGTCAATCGTGACCTTACTATGGCTAAAAATTCAAACGTTTTGAAACATGCTCTCTTTCAATCAATATCACACATACAGTAATGTGTAAATTTGTACTCTTGAAATGGATGTATGACAAAAGAAGTGCAACCTTCTGCCTTTCAGTACAGTAACTGTCAGCCAAACACTAAAAGAGTTGACTCTTACATTGACAACATGACTAAGCATTTTGACTACTTTGTGAACAATGACACAAGGTCTTTTCATTCTCTTCACGGCACTAATATCTTCACTGACGTAAATCCTTACTTTTAAACAATAAAGATTTTGAGTAAGTTACAGGTTTATGCCTGAAATCCATTGTGCAGTGCTGTTTGTATGAATCGTTTTGAGAAATGCACACACGACTTTGCAAACATTGAGGATGATTTGGAAAATGCACCAAAGCGAATGAGAAAAACTGTCATAAAATGTAAAACTTATTCTTATGTATCTTACGGAAATAAAAGATCAACAGGTTCTTTCGTTCGTTGTTTGATGTTTTAGAGCCCTTAAAACTATGAAGCTTGATACGGTTAATAATTGTAATCCTTTTAAGCATGGCACCACATTGGCTCCCCTCATTTATGTGATTAAAATGTGTGAACTATTCTGACATGTTTCATGATGTGGCTAATTGGAAAGTGTCTCACCTGGCCATCTGCTTGTACATGCCCAGAGCCTCCTGTGCCACATACTGGATGAAGGCGGGATCCTGCAGCCTGAGACCCGCAGGAACGGTCAGGGTGAGAGTGGGAGAGTTGAGAATATTCACTTCCACTGTAGTGTCTGCTGCTGGGGTGTTGTCGCCCTCCTCAGTCTCTGCAGCCACCTTTTTTATGGGGATCAATAGATTTAACATCTTATTTTTCTACTTAATCTACCACCATTGTTGCTTATTCTCACCTACTGAATAATTTCCATATCCATGTAGCAAAGTATTCCAATTACTATAATGCTACATGTCCAAAATAGCTCAGTATGACAAAAAAAAATAAAAAATGGTAGTACGATGATTCTTGGTAGTGGCTCACCGTGGCAATGTTAAAGATGCTCTCAGGAGTGGTGTTGTTATTAGCGAGCTCAGTCACCCAACCAAAGTCAGAAGCCATATTGCTGAGCCAGCTGATGGTGTCATCAGTGTGACGCTGCACGATGCCCAGCACCTCTTCATACTGCTCCTTGGATGCTTCCAACAGCTGAGAGGCTTCATCCAACTCAATGTGCAGTTCTCTTACATTTGGGCATTCTGTGAATCAAACAATAAGTGCTTGATATTATCAACTGGTTAGAGTTTTCTAAAGGGACAGTTTACCCAAAAGTCTTTAATCTCATGTTGTTCCAAATCTGTATCACTTGAGTTCTTCCATGGAACGCATTGATGAACGAGAAGCTCTGGAGCCTGTATATGATGGTAAGGACAACAGCTTGTTCTTATGAGTGAATTCGTTGGAGCCTGACTTATTCTTTAATGGATCAGAACGAACAGGATCTTAATTACAGGATTTTTCCTTAATTCAGGTTTGAAACAACTTGAGGTTGACAGGATTTGAACTGTCCATTTAACTTCTCAATGCTAATTCTTACCGGTAAGCATGGTTCCCTGGCAGGCCTCACACTTGCTCTGCAGCTGCCAGCACTCTGAAGACTGTCTGCGCAGATCTCTGCACAGTCTCTTGTTTTGCAGAAACTGAGGGAAGACTCTCCTCTCTGGAGTGAAAACAGACACATGTAGAGAGAGTTAAGGCCTGTTCAAACTTAATCGATAACTATATTAGGGTTCACACCAGCGCACAATAACTTTGTTTAAGAGCACACTGCAGTTAAGTCTCTTTCAGTTGAAAGCCCTTGCGCTTAGTCTAGGATTAGGCTTATGCTATGTCTGTGAAACCAGGGGTAATTGTACTTATAACAAAGTACTCTAATATAAGGTAACTACATAGAGTAGAGTAAGGTTTAGGGGTAGGTTCAGGGTTATCACTTGGTTACAATATTTACTTAGTGTAAGTGAAAAATAAAGTGCTGCCAAATTTTCACTTTTGTCTGAACACAGTCAGAATAAAGCACCTTTTTTATCCTCCTCTGTCTTCTCCATAGCATCATGAATGTCACTGAAGGCTTGTGTGACTACGGCCCCAAACTCCTCCAACACACTTTTCCCAAAGTCAAAGAAGGACTCCAGCACATCCTCCAGTCCCACACCCTCCAGAAAGGCAGAATCCAGAGCTTTATTAGCAGGCTTGAGCACCAGCTCTCTCTCTTTATCCTCCTGAAGCTCAGGGCCCAGAGCCCTGCGTAGGGCCTGGTCCAGATCATGGTGGATGTGGGAGACCAGCCCGACACTGCGGTTGACCAGGGTTCCCACTTTGGTTAGCATGTTGCTGAAGGAGTCCTCGATCCTCACCACCTCCAGGTCAGGATTCTCTGCGCTCTGGTTTAGCACAACCTCTTCCTGAGTATCACGAGGGCCGAAGCGATAGCTCAGCCTTTGGAAGAAGTTCTGTAGCTGTGGAGAATTGGAAAATACATGATGCAACTTTGGTATTTTGATTCAATTTATATCGAGTAGTTTCAAAACACAGCATTTGAACAAAAAAGATGGATGAGAATACATACTTTGTTGGTGAAGGTGGCAAATCCACGACGGCAGGTGTTGGTATAGAAGTTCTTACAGGTGTCCTCAAGACAAGGACGACATTCATCCCAAGAAGACTTTAGAGACTCCTTACACTGCTGCTCGGCTTCATTCAGCTTCTTTTCTATGTCCTGTGCAATCTCTGCCGCCCCCTGATGGTGCAAGAATGACAGTTTTCAAACATTTATTTCAAAATAGTACTACTTTATGTATTTTTTGGTTACCACAAGTAGAAAGACAAAGAATTCCACTTGAATGTTCACTGACCTTTTTCTTCTCCCCGCTGTGCCTAAGTGACTTCATGAGGTTTGCATGTTTCTCTTCGTTCCTGGCCATTACCTCCTTCATTTGTTTAATCCCAAACAGTGCTTTGCTGACCTCCTGATCCACCAGCTTCTCCCCTTCCAGAGACAGGCCTGAAAGACCATCACGGTTCAGCTCATCTACATGTCATTAAGTTGTTCACTGATTCTGTGTATTAATTTGAGCACATAGTGATATTTATCTCTTCGGCTGTAGGATGCACTCACGTTTAAGAGCGTTGGTTGATGTCGGAGGCAGGGCAGTTTCAGGGGCACAGTGAAAGGCCCCCAGAGACTCCAGGAAAACCAGAGAAAAGATCCACACCCTCATCCTCAGAAACTTCAAAGGAGTAACAAAACCTGTTTAGGAAACAAGTAGGTGCTTTAAAGACTTTCATAAAATAATTACACATATTAAATATGCCTTATAATTTACAATACACAAAAAAAAAAGGCATCTTGTCTTTTTTGTCCCAAGTCGGTCTTAATCATTCGAATGATGGAGCAGTAACAGCTGAGAGTAACCACTGAGGGGCACTACACCTTCACTGAAAATTCACCCTTCAAAGAAAGTGTTTAATAACCTTCAGGACACTTATAGTCAGTTGTTGTCACTCTTTAGTGTGTGTGGTGGGTTTGTATTAGTATCTTATTATTTAATAAATTTTTATGTTTGCTTCCAAGTTCCAGATACTTCCACTGAGAGTCGAGGCCCAAGTAGAAGCTTCTTTCTGGGATTAAGAAGGTGGAATTTGGTATATATCAGGCAGTTTAAGAGGTTACAGAATGTGACTTCATATTATAGAGCCAAATAAGTCTTGTGACTATCTACCCAAAACCCTACATTTGGTCTTTATTTTTTTAATTTTTTTTTTTTTAGATCAGCAACTAGTCATATGAGAAAATATTCTAGAAATACCGCAAGAGATGCACAAGTTCACAAGCTTTACTTCACGACCATCTGTTGTCTTAAATGAACACAACAGAGCCACCACATTTGGCAGGTCCAAGTCAAAAGGCAGTGTTGTAAAGATGTCACATCACATGTGAGTGCTGGTAAAACAATCAGTACATCACATTCTGCCATTTATATTTGTGGCCAAGTGAGTTACACAACGGTGTCTGCATTAGTCAAAATGAGGATGTGTTTTAAAACACTGCTTAACATGTAAATGCCACAGATGACTTTATCTAATATAGAATTAGCTCTTTAATTAAATTATCTGTAGACTGAATGTTGATCTGTTTGTTTTTAAATCATCGTTCAATCAGTGATAGATCAACATGGCAAATCACGTTTAGAATATTTGATTTCTGTATACAGTAAAATACACTGTGATCCTGTCCACAGGATCTTTACAAAGTATAAAATAATATTAATAATATAAATAAACCATGATCATATTTCTTTGTTAATTTTGAGAGATAAGTAAACCGCGCAATCTAACAGTATATAAAGATTAGAGTATAGGAACTTACCAGAAAAGTCCTACTGTTCAGTGCGATGAATGTTGTTTGCTGCAGAGGGAAGGTGTGTCTTTTATCTTTACCTGAACACTTCTATTTATACTAAGTAGAACCAGAGACGATCCAATTAAAGCATTTAGAGGTTATAACCTTCCGAGATGTAATCCAGCCACCAAAACTAGCTTTTGTTCATCTGTTCTCAGAACCTAGTTACACATATTTGCATACATGCAGCATTTACATATTTCTTAACACAATACACTTTTAAAAGTTTATGAAAGAAGCTTCTCAGCACGGCTGCATGTTTTTTATAAATACACTTAAACAACTAATATTGTGAAATATTGTTGGATTTTTTCTTTGCTATTTTTATAGATATATAATTGCAATTTATTTGACGTGAAGCAGCCATTACTCCAGTCTTCTAGTTATGATTCAGGAATCATGCTGATTTGGTGCTTGAGAAACATTTCTTATTATTATCAATGTTGACTTGCTTCAAAACTGATTAAGTTTTCTTTGTAAATTAGGATAGAGTACTTTTTCAATTGACGATATATAAATAGTTTAAAACAACAGCATTTATTATTATTGAATGTCCTTGCTGAATAAAATCACAAATTACTTAAAAAATAATAATAATGGTATTGAATGGGAATGTTTGCTAAGTGTGTTATGGCATTTTAATATTTTGATAGATTTTTTATTAAAGGTCAATTTGGATAAAGGTCAGTTTTAGGTAAAGGTAAGTTAAATATAATGAGTTTTATAATCTATATCACAACGTCTTAACGTCTCAAGGTATTAAATCAAACTTGTGTATATAAAGAAGCTGGTATAGGCCCGCATTCCCGTCATGCTTCTCATTAGCACACCATGTCCTTGTAAAAGTGCCCTCTCTTCAGGGCTTGTGACCCTGAAAATAGTATTTTCTAACATCTAATGAGAAACAGAAATATGGGCCACTGGTATGTCCATCTCTGCTAAGTCTAAACACACCTGTTTCTAATATCCCTATCTGGACCTGTCACGCTCATATAGTGCCAAAGACCTAGCAGCTGGCACGGCGAGGGTGAATTACTGGATCTGAGAGCACGGAAACCTCAGAATACATATAAACAGTAACGACAGAACATGCAATGAAAACATTGCTTTAGTATAAAACGATACAGCCCTCTTCCTTATGAAAATTTTAAGTTGCCAGATTTTTACCATATTGGATGTCCTTCAAATGCTGTAAGCTTTCAGAGTCATTTTGTTTCACTTCTGTAACAACAGTAGCAACTCAAGTATTTTGGTAGGAACTATGGTCACCATAATAAACTTTCAAGGAAAAATGTCGTTCTGGAGGAAAATAAAAATGGATAAGGCAAAAGCACCTGCTCTGGCACAAAAGCTTCTGATACTTAAGAGGGCACATAAAGTCGGTCTAGAGCCCAGCAGTGCAGCTTTAATACGTTGGAGTTGTTTTTTTTACGTTAGTGCTTAGCCTCGTTAAGTTGGAAAAACATTTCTGGCCAGTGTGGTGCTTGACTTGTGTGGTGCAGCGGATCACACTATTCTGAACAATCCAGCGGGATGTCTAATAATTAATCACGGATCCCTGTGGCAAAGGGGTTTAGAGAGAAATGCAAAGAAAGAACAAAATGAGCTGTGTGTTTATTAAACCCGAAGGGAGCGGAACAATTGTGCAAGCAATTCTGAGCAACATTCAACACACGCAAAGGACTTTCTACTTGGCAACCCTGGGATTCAGAGCCAATACACTGGCATCAGTGATGCGCGGGTTGACCCGAAATGAGCGGTTACCCACATAGCAAAATTGGTTTGGCCCAGTGATGGGCCACACAATCCACTTTCACTTGGCCCAAATACAGCAATGAATTACGGTACATGACTGGACCAGGTCTGCTTGCCAGAACTCGGGCCACATATGGCCCATGGCATAGCCATATCTCAGCCAAATGTATGACTATAGCTGGCCCTATTCTGGTCCTTTTAAGGACCAAACAATTGATTCTACATGTCAGCCACAACTAAACCTTGATCTAGCCACTTATACACCCTTGGCCAAAATGAAAAATGCCAGAAAAACAACAGTATTCTTAACAAGTATTTATTGTTTCACATTTAAACGAAACAATTAGCAAAAAAACTTGTGCACAACTCAACATCCGATTAGTTCATGAACAAGAGACACTGTGCACACAACTCTTCGACATCTGATTCAGTTCAGGAACAAAAGGCAATGTGCACACAACTCTTCGACATCTGATTCAGTTCATGAACAATAGGCAATGTGCACACAACTCTTCGACATCTGATTCAGTTCAGGAACAAGAGGCACTGTGCACACAACTCTTCAACATCTGATTCAGTTCAGGAACAAGAGGCACGATGCACACAACTCTTCAACATCTGATTCAGTTCAGGAACAAGAGGCACGATGCACCAAGTTTGCAAGTCGGTTAACCTGTTGAACTCTCCTGACGCTCTTTTCTCTTCATTCTTTCTCTTCTGCCACCATCCCTATCCGGGGCCAGATATAGCCATCGCTTAATGGTGGAATCTATTTCCTTTTCTGTGGCCGCAGACATCAGGTGGTTACGCCTCACAGCCTCTGAAACATACATGGTCTGAAATTAGTTTCTGTATCAAAAGAAAATATGGCTATTAGATTTTAAACGGATAGTTCACTTTAAAATGAAAATTCTGTCATCATATACTCACCCTTCAGTAAAACAAAATCAAATAAAAATAAATCATATACTCACCCTCAAGTTGTTTCAACCCTGTATGCTGGCATTCCTCAAAATATTTCCATTGTGTTCAGCAGAAGAAAGAAATTCATACAGGGTTGAAATAACTTGAGGGTGACTATATGATGACAGAATTGTCATTTTAAAGTGAACTATCTCTTTAAAGGACAATTACATTAAAACTGAACACAGAACCTATTGACAGACATTATGTAACATCTACATAGAGACTGTAAATTGATGCAGATCAGTAGTGAGTCTGGCCTGGTTCCTACCAGGTTCCAATATGACTCCAGGAGAAATCCAGTCTAAGCAGTTGCTTTTTACAGAGTTATGTGCAATTCAATAAGGACAGATATATGACTACACTTTTATTTTTTTTAATTTCGGCCTTAGTGCAATGCTATGATTGGTTCAACACAATTTGCTCAGCAGAAAATAATGACATTATGAATCATGTGAACCAGTCATATCATGTACGTCTACACTTTCAATTTAAACTGGTCTATGTATGTATAGATCAGTTTTAGTGGAATTGTCGGTTACACTATGTTTTACGGTGTCCTTTTTACACAGTTGTAATTGTTATTTAAGAACAGAGTAAAATTATTTATCATGTACTTACTATAGTGTTAGTATTAAGGTTTGGTTTAAAGTTACTGCATGTAACAATTTATAATTCACTTTTATTATTACATTAAGTACATGTAACATGTAGCAAGGACATAACAGAATAACAGAATTTTTTTTTTTTCTTCTCTCCCCCCATCTACCTCCTCTACATATACCTTCTTCATGTCCCCTCCTCTAATCTTTTTCTTTCCTCATCCCCCATTTCTCCACCCTCTCCTCTTCCTCTGTGTCACGCCCCCACTCGTGTCGTGTCATCGTGATCTGTGTTTTTATTTTCATTCAGTCTCCCTCATGTGCTCCTGTCATTCTGTAAACCCCGC
>JAUCMU010000042.1:11655651-11691446 GCA_032275025.1 Enteromius treurensis
TACACATAAACCTGTTTTAAGACACTCATAAAACAATATTAGCCACCTTTAAAATGGCATAATAGGGGCACTTTAAGTCATTAACTAATTAGTTCAAACTACTGATTCATTCAGAAACAAAGCATTTGACTATGGTAATGAGTCATTTACTGAATAATTCGTAAATAGTTAGTAAACACTGTCTATTGCTCAGAGACGCAAAACAGTGCTATGATCTTTGTTTGGAACTTTTTTCGTTTGCAAAATTCATCAAAAAAAGCAATATAATGTCTAAATTGTAAGTCACTTATTGATAACTTTACTGAACAAAATGATTATTAAATGTGTTAATGCTGATATCGGCAGAAAAAAATGTATTATTTAAGTTAATTATATGAATGATATAAATATAAAAAGCATACATTATCATTTTTGCTGTCTCCAATTTAGAATGCCGGGAATTTTGAGTTTTAATAGACTTAATAGATAAGTAAACGTATGTTTACTAAAAATTTTACCAGATTTTACAGATACCAATACCTTCAGTTCGATCCCGGTTCCTGAACAATACCTTTTTCGATACCAATTTTATGAAATCAGTTTTAACAAAATTACATTATCCCAAAAACGTTTTGTTCAGCTTGTTGACATTTATACAGACTTAAAACCTAATTTCCTGAGCCACTGCATGGACAAAAATATATCCAACACAATCAGTGCAAATTCGTTTTAATAAAGTTCAAATAGTTTTTAGTTTACACATCTGTTATGCTACCTTTACACTAGTGCATTATTTTTTATTCTTACAATAGCCTTATAATTTTTGATCTCAAAACATTTTAGGGCATGAAACATTCGTCTTTTGATTAATGAAGATTTCATTTTATTGTTGGAAAATAAAAGGGATTTTATATTACAGTTTAAAACACTGAAGAAATACTGTTAGTTAATTATTAGTATTAGAAATACTATTAGAAATACTAATAATTTTTATAGTAGCCTATTACGTACATTCTACTGAACAATAGTAATATATTTCTGTTGCCTTGTCCAAAACAAACTTTTATTTTGACGGCTTGCCATGAATACAGTTCTGTGTGTACGTGATATAACAATAGATTTAAACAAATGAAATGATCAAATGCTCTTGAAGTAACCATCAGAGCACATCTGGAGATGTTATTTATGTAGCCTACTGTATTTATGTCCTCATTTATTGAGACGCAAGATGTTAGTATCACCGGAAGCGTTACGCGCAGGTCAGTTTGCTAGTAAACAAAACCGCACATCTGCACCATTCATTAACACAGAGACACGCAGAAGTTGTGTAAATGATATACATACTGTAACATAAGGCTATTTTACACACTTCTGGTCAACCACACACTGGCTTGCGCTGCCGTTTTATTGGCTCACTGACGGTGATGAGATTAACCCCTTTAGGTATCAAGATTGGGTAGCGAACAAAGAGACGCTTTTTGGGGGACATTCTAAAACGCTTAATGTGGAAAAACGCCTAATGTGGTTTAAAAACCAACGAGGGAAGCCCAAATTTCAGTCAAACCTTCCTTGTAATAATCACTAACTACTGTCAGCCCATATTCGACTGAAAAAGTGAATAATATCACGTTAAGCGTTTTCTCCCCCATAGAAGTCCATTATAAGGAAACAGCTTAACGTGGCTTAACGGGCACTACCTTAACAATGACCGGGAGAAACCAAATTATTATTATTATTTATAGTAAAGACTTGCCACTGTCAAAAGAACAAACTTTTGTTCCGCATATAAATTTTTATTTCTCCCAGTCGTTGTTAAGGTACATCAAGCTACGTTAAGCTGTTTCCTTATAATGGACTTCTATGGGGGAGAAAACGCTTAACATGATATTATTCACTTTTTCAGTCGAATATGGGCTGACAGTAGTTAGTGATTATTACAAGGTAGGTCGGACGGAAATTTGGGTTTCCCTCAACATTTTTTTAGGTGCGTAAGCCACGTTAAGCGTTTTAGAGTTTTAGAATGTCCCTTTTTCGATATTCGGTTGTATCGAGGCAATTCGGTCGGCACCTAGAAAAAAGTCCTAACGACCACTGATTCATCAAACCTGCTTTTCTGCAGTCTTTCTGCCTGTTTTGTGGTAGTAAAAAAAAATGCTTTGGTTTGCACTGGTTGCACTCTACTCTTCTGATTCACTTTGATTCACCACAATATCTGAGTCATTTGTTTGGGAATGAAACTACATCGGTTGAGCTGTTCGCGTTTGATTCACTCAAAAGAACAATTTTCTTAGATACATTTATTAAGGACAGGATTGTGCTACTTGCACTGTATGCTTTTGATTCACTTAAAAGCAGAAGTTCTTTAGAGTAATTTGCATGGGATACAGTGACACTGGTTACACTGTACACACACACACATACACTCACAAAAAAAAACCTGTTCATTTGAGTCATTTTTTTGGGAGTGGAACTACATTGGTTACGCTTAATCCTTTTGATTCATTTAAAAGAACTGATTCATTAGTCATTTGTTTGGAAAGGAATGACACCATTTGTGCTATATGTTTTTGATTCACTTAAAAGAACAAATTTATTCAGGAATTGAATTACACCGATTGCTCAGTGTTCACTTAAAAGAACCAGTTCATAAGAATAATTTACCCATAATATGACACCGGTTGCACAATATGCTTTTGTTTCAATTTATTGAAGTCAAATGTGTGCCAGTGGAACTACATTGCTTGTTCTGTTGTATTCTGTTGATCATTCTGGAGACCATTAGATGTAATATTGTTACTGCACCACTGATGAACTACTACAGGTAAACATCAGTCAAGTGGGAACATATGCAGGAACCATTAATGGAAACAAATGACAATATGTATATATATATTACCTGGAAAAAAGCTGGTTCCCAACAATGGTTAATAACTAGAAAGCATTGCGTGTTTCGCTTCAAAGCATCCTGTCTTGGAATTCCAGCTATCTGAAAGAGCACATCTGTATTTCTTCAGTGAAATCCTCCTGATTTTCAAAGCATGTGTGAAAGGCTATAGGAAGAGAAATCTGTGTGGTTAATATAGCTTCAGTGATGTTAAGTCAGGCGCAATTTGTCCATCCAGTTCATAGTTTTAATTAGGTGCAAGAAACACAGCAATAAACACTCTATACAGCAATGTCGAAGTTGTTTTCTTTTGTCTCTCTCCGCTGCACACCCCAGTGACCCATAGCTAGAGGTGGTGATGTTGCTTGTTTACATGGTGCGGTTTGGTTATAGTTGAGTGAGGGTGGGATGGTGGGGGCTGAGGCCTCTCCTGATCTCCCCCACACAGACCACCTCACCAAACCCTCACTGCAAACCCCCCTCTACATCCGGGGCCATAGCTCGGAGGGCCCTGTTTTGATGTTTACACAGATGTTTAGGTCTAAGGACAAGCTCCCCAGCGACCTGCCCACCCCCCAGCTCTCTCATGGGGCTTTCATTTTAGCCTGACCTGGATGCCATGGCTGCCACTCCGACCATATGCCGATGAGTCAAACAAGGATGTGAGGCTCGTTGTGGAATGTCTGGAGTTTTTCTGGAGATAGTGGACATGTTTATTTGCTAAGCCTCTATCTAAACCCAACAGGGGTCCACTTTACTCTTAGCTGCAGCAAAAACATGCAGCATGTGGCGAATTTGACGTTCTGTTATGTACCATTCATACTTGCTGTTTGTCCCAGTGTGAGACTATTTATGGTTGACCATTTATTTCCTCTAGATCAAGGGGACAAACAAGCAATGGTAATCTGAACCAGACTGACACAAACCAATCATTCTCGTTCAAGACAAGCATGACACATGGTCTCTTGCCACAGTTAGCCTTGATGGTGTCGTTTCAGCTTGGCTCGGGAAAACAAACAGAGGGGCATTTATTCGCTTCCACCATCATGTGGTGAAACACGGTGATCTCTAAAGCTGCTTTGCAAGAAATCGCTGAAATAGTTGTTGTTGTCTTGGAGGAATGTGGCAGTGTTTCAGATGTTTTGTTATGTTAGTTCATGCCAGAATAGAAAGCATTCAAAGCATAGGTCATTATCAGCATGAAAAGCATGACGTTATATAGAAAGATCGTTTGAAATAAATATATAAATATTAAAAAAAAGTTGAATGCCATAGGTTTAGGTTACAACATCAGGTTAAGTGAATGCTAGCTTTTAATTTGTTAAAGCAACCAAAGCCACTGTCCTGATCTTTCTTGTCAGCACATGGTTTATTAATTAAGATTCATGACTATGCATTTATTTAATGCATAAAAGCATTAAACATTTTTGGTGCAATGTTCTTTTCTGTTTCAGGTATCCAGGAAGGAAGTGAATGCACTAAATGTAAAAATGACTGGGCCCTGAGGGTGGCGATTGCTCTTCTGTATGTACTTTGTGCAATGCTCACCATAGCTGTGGCTGTGCTTGGATACAAAGGTAGGAAGTCCTCCTGACATTGACATTGAGGATCACGCTCATTTATCTTTTGCACGATTGCAGCTATACATTCACAATAAAGACAGCAAATCTACAAAAATACAGCACAGACCATTCCTCCTGTCTGTTGCTTAGAACAGAAACCTGGAACATCTAGGTTCACTGGGTCTATATCTTATCCAGCTAAAATGTACCAAGAATGTGCCACAAATGAACATTCCCCATAATTTCTGCTGTTCAGTTTTGAACTTTGGCTCACATTATTATTTGTCCTGACAAAAGGCAACCATATTCCATCGTAGAAACCAGATAGTTTTCCAAATATTGTCAGCCGGACTATCACAGTGAAATCTGTTTTCTGTATTAGCTGGGAAAGCTATGAGTTTATTTTGTCTGGTGCCAAAAACCAGGATAAGATAATCAGAAGGACACAGTAAATTAGACATATTTTCTTTGACTTTCATATATAGTTTAGTTTCTAAACAACCTTTTTCATTTATGTGATACAGCTACTGTAACAGTGGGTTTGCAATGAAATATTCAGAAGGCATAACAATATTAGGTCCCACTTCATATTAGGTGGCCTTAACTACTGTGTACTTACATCTAAATTAATCATTTGGTACAATGCACTTATTGTGTCCATACATGTTTTTACATTGCACTTATATTTTTTAAAATACCTGTATGTAATTACATCTGTAATTAATTTCTATAATTACAATTATAATTACATTATTGACCCATCCTTACACCTTTACCCAACCTTAAACCTACCCATACCACCAAGCCTGTCCCTAACCTTACCCGTATCCTACCTTAGTAGCAAGCAAAAGTGTTTTGTGTTACAATATAAACACATTAAGTAGTTAATATAATATAAAGTCTGACCCAATAATGTCATATCATACGACAAAAAGACTACTTGAAAATGTGTCCTTGCTTATTTCCCTTTAAATGAATATGATCTGATTGTCCAGATCTCTTCTGGTTCTTTAAAGTCCTAATGCCAACCAGATGAGAAGACCATGTAAAGCAGCAAGTTTCACTACAAACCTGCTCCAGAGGAGATTTTATGCCTTAGCTGTGATCTTCTGTCCCAAAACCCACAGGTTGATTAACATTGTTGGCAGTGCCAGAAAGCATCTGGTTACTTTATTCTGTATTGCTTCTCAACAACGTCATATAGACAGGAGTTTTTAATTGCACGTTGAGATTTAGTCCAGTGATGGTCTCAATGGTGCATATTTAGATCGAGTCACTTATTCTGTCATCTAAGAGAACCATTTCACTAAACTCTTATACCTGATAATAACACTGCTTATACGGGATAAATAAGAAAGAAAGTGAGTGAGAGAGAGAGAGGGAGGGCAGGAGACTGGCAGTGTTGACCTCCCGCTGACAGACTCCCAATGTGAAAATGACCAACAAGCCTTTGAAATGGACCTCCGTGTTTTGTTTTTCCCCTACAGCATATATTTGTTTTGTGTTCGGTTACACAAGCGCAGTCAGGAATGCTAACACCCAAGATCTTTGATGCGTTTGAGTTTGCTGGCAGCAGATAGCTGCATGTCTGAATGAAACATGAGTTTAAAAACAGCCAGAGCAAATACACTGGAGAGCGAAGATGATGACTTTTATTTTTTTCATTCATGTTTGACCGCCAGTGAGATAATCAATTGGATAAACACTGGGATTTGAATCCGTTCCGGGCCTTTGTCAGGATAGCCTGTAAAGATCACCTTCTGAGAGTTCCAAAGTAAAAGACAAATGTGACAGTTGGTATTTTAATCATACACTTCTTACTAAAAAAAGAAAAATGCAGACTGCATAGCAAAAGCGCCCTCTAGTGGTGTACTTGAAGACATACTCCTAGAATTATGTTTATTGCAATACAATGTTGTATAAGAACATAAATGGTCAGGTCATGGTTATGGCAGGTTATATTAACATTTCAGGCATCTTTAACTAAGGTTTCATTATTGTTCAAATCAGGGATGAGACAAAAATCTGTCTTTGAATGGCTATTGTGGTGCCTGCTGGGAATCACCAGAATGGAGATGCTCTGATAGTGACTCCTCAACTCAAGATCCATTCCAAATTCTTGAGAATACTCCTGAGCATGTCTTGCGTGAACGTGTGTGTGGAATGTATGTTGTATTTTTATGCATGTACGCTGGACAAGTGAAAAATTTTAAATCATGTCAACATAGGTCAAAACGGTCAGTATTTTGAAGAAATGCTTACTCAGAAATGTCTCAAACAGCCTAAGGACTTTCTAAAATTAGAAGTACTTATGATTTATAGTATGTAGTACATAGTGCAGACAAAGTCTGACTGGCTTTTACAATGTGTGCCCACAGTGGTCCAAAGAATGGATAATGTAACAGAGGGTATGGAGAATTATGGAGGGAAGATCATGGCTGTAGAGACAGACCTCAAGAAACTTGGTAAGTCCAGACCTGAGATGTTGCAATATAGCAATCACAAAACTGGCTCAATGCACATTGAGGAGTCCATTAATCTTTTTAGAATGAAAATAAAACCTTAAGCTATTTATTTATTTATTTATTTATAACAAAACAGTTTTTTAAATATTTATAAAAAAATAAATAAATATGGAAAAATTATATTGTTGGGGATATTATGACTTTTTATTTAAATTTTAGATTTTAAAAAAACATAATGATTATTAATTAGTAATAGAATATTCTGAATATATATATAATAGAATATGTGTATATATGATATAATATGATATAATATATTAATAATTAATAAGATAGATAGATAGATAGTTTTGTGGTAAAGCATTGTTTTAATTCCAGATGTAAGGACAATGTTTCTCCATTCAATTAAATTAATCATTAAATATTCATAATCGACATACATTAGAATTCTCTAATTCTCTTTTTTCATCTTAATAAACTTCTAAATTTGATAAGCAGATGATCAAACGGGAGAGAAGTCAGAAAACGCCTCTAGTGAACTTCTGTCATTCAAGATGGAAATTCAGACATTGCAGAAGCAGCTCAGTGACGTGGCTGTGAAGGCTTCTAACAACAGAGCTGTTCTCGAAGAGCTACAGCTAGCCGGTGAGGACATGCAGAGCGGACATCACTCGCTACGAGATCTGTTGGAGAGCAATGCCAATGTCATTAGCAAAGTAAATCGCACATTAAACTCATACAGCGGCTTGATTGACGGACTAAAGACGGACACGGTTCGGCTCCAGACGGACCTTCAGGTGCAGACGAACGAACAGGGCCGAAACACGCACAGCATCAGCACTCTGAACTTCACCCAGACGCAGCAAAGGAACCTCATCAGCTCCCTCCAGAGGTCGGTGGAGGACACCAGCCAGGCTGTCCAGAAGCTCAAGAACGACTATCAAAGCCTTCAGCAGGTGGCTAGGCAGACCAAAGCGGATGCAGACTGGCTGAGAGAGAAGGTCCAGAACCTTCAGGCCTTAGCTGCTAACAATTCTGTGCTGACTCGCTCTAACAGTGACACTCTGGAGGACGTGACCTCTCAGCTGAACTCGCTCTCAGAGCAGGTGCAGAACGCCACGGGCATCGCCGACAGCCATGAACAGAGCATCCGTGAGCTCATGGACCAGCAGCGAGACCACGATAATGCCACCTCCTTGAAGTTTGATGCACTAGAGGCACGTCTCGACCGCGACGAGGCGGAAATGGACCGCATTACGGGGAACGTAAGCTTCACCACGCAGCTGCTTGGAGTGATCAGCGTGGATCTGAATGGTCTTCGCACCTGCTCCGAGACGGTGGCCCAGCATTCGGACCTGCTGCTGGGGCTGAACAGCAGTGTGGCAGAAACCAGATCTGACAACACAGAGCTCAAAACGCAGCAGGAAGAACTCGCCGCCAGGCTCGACAAAGAGGTCAGCAGCCTCTCCATAGTCATGGAGGAAATGAAGCTGGTCGACAGCAAACACTCGCAGCTCATCACAAATTTCACTATCCTTCAGGGTAAGATCTAAGGCTAGGCCAGTTATATTTTAAATCATATTCATAATAAGCTATTTTTAAATTATTTATATACTGTTTATCTAATATTATAGTTTTATTTTTGTATTTTTCAGTTTTCATTTTCAGTTCAGTTTTTAGTCATTTTGCTCTGGTGACATTTAAAAGAAAAATTCTATTTATATTTTCAGTTTTTATTCATTTCGAATAGTTTAGTTTGCATTTTCATCTATTACTTTTATTTCAGCTTTCAATAAATAATTAATATTAATATCAAAACAGTTTTACACAATATTTTACAGCATAGAATACATGATTTATTAATTATTTTCTAAAATCATTACAAATTTATAAAACTCTACAGAATTTCTCGGACTAATGTGCCGTTATGGTGACTATATGCTGTATATATACCCAGGATAAAGTATTCCAAAAAGTTTTATTTAATTATTTAAATACTTTGAGCTATAATTTGCAACCAAAACAATTGATGAGTGATCTTTTTAAAAAATCTTCAAATTTAAATACTTTGCACATATCAGTAATTCTGAATATACCAGAGTAAATCATTTTCGCTAACAGAATTTTGTGCTTTTAGAAGAGTAGGAGCTCATTTCTTTGTTTCACATTTCAGGTCCTCCTGGTCCAAGAGGTCCTCGGGGAGACAAAGGATCCCAGGGGCCACCTGGCAAAGCTGGCCAGAAAGGTGAAAATGGTGAAAAGGGAGCACCTGGTGTTGCTGGACCTAAAGGAGAAAAGGGCCCGGCAGGGCCTCCTGGTGTACCAGGAATAAAAGGACCACCTGGATCAAGAGGAAGCACTGGGCAAAAGGGTTCACGAGGATCTGGGGGCAGGGCGGGGCCTTCAGGAGAGAAAGGTGACCCTGGTATACCTGGGCTGCCTGGAAGAGATGGTCCGCTAGGTCCTCAAGGGCCACAAGGGCCGCCAGGACTCAGAGGGCCAGCTGGACCAGCTGGGCCTGCAGGACTGGATGGCCTCCGTGGGCCCGTCGGCCCCATTGGCCCACCTGGACCTCCTGGATTACCAGGACTTCCTGCACCAGTTGTTGTGTCCCCGGTTGATCCACAAGGCTTTGTCAACCGGCATGTAGCGCCACCCCCTACAAGTACACCAGGTACTAGTTTTTCTTACACTGACTGTTCACATACAACAGTGGGTCTCACATGTTTTACAGTACTGCGTATCCAACACAGTGAAAAATTGTCATTAATTCACGCTCATGTCGTTCCAAACCGGTAAGAACTTTGTTCAACTACGGCACACAAATTAAGAGATTTTTGAGGAAATCTAAGAGCTATCTGACCCTCCATAGACAGCAGTTGTGGTGCTCTCTAAAATAGCAGAAGACGTAACTCGGGAAAAAACAGTATATGTATATGATGTTATTTTTGTTTTCTTTGTGCAAAAAATAAAATAAAATCTCCTAGTGTCGCAAAAAGTTGATCCACTGATGTCACATGGACTGTTTTACTGTGTATGGAGGGTCAGATGGCTCTCTGATTTCATCAAAAATATTTCAATTTGTGTTCTGAAGATAAACTAAGGTCTTACGGGTTTGAAACAACATAAGGATGAGTAATTAATGACAGAATTTTCATTTTGGGGTGAACTAATTTTCTTCTGCGTACCTTCTCTCTCGCACTCGTCATGAAGTGTTTTAAAAATATGCATATGTGTAATATACATTTGTGAAATAACTACTTTTTTTATAAAATATATAATTATTATGCAACTTATTGTATATTTTGAAATAAATTATGTTTAAATGAGATTAAAAAAACTGTCAAAAAAACACAATTTAATATGTAACTAATATAAGTATTACTTTATATATATATATATAATTTATTATTGTATAGGGACAGTACAAAAACATGATTTCAGCACAAAGTAAAAAAGATGCAGTGCACAGAGATTATAAAAAAAAGTTCTCATCTTCATTTCAATTTCCTTTCAACTTGAATCGTATTAAAACCAGTCTTTCTCATAAGTTCTACTTTTAAGTACAAGTGAAGGTCTGACAATGGTTTTGATGTTTTCTTTTCTTTTTTTTTAGGGTGCCCACCGCAGTGGAAAAGCTTCAGAGACAAATGTTACTACTTCTCATCAGAGAATCTGAACTTTAATGAAACGAAGGAAAGATGCAGCAACAAGAGTTCAACTATGCTGATCATCAATGATGAAGACGAGCAGGTAAATCCTGGATATTATTATCATTATAAATATTATGATTTATAATAAAACAGCTTGCAGGGTGTCGTCACCGACAGCCTTGTGGGCAGCTTGCAGTGTTGAGTGTTACACCTAACGTTACCCTATATGTGCTACACGATGCCTACTTTATTATCTCTCACAGCTATGGATAAGGAGGCAGATTTCTGGAAAGGGCTACTTCTGGCTGGGCCTCACCGACAGTGATCTTGAAGGCACCTGGAGATGGGTGGACGGGAGCCTGCCTGACTATACGTGAGTGAATAGCTGAAATAAAATGCATCATAAAATTATTGTTACCCTCGTGTGTCTTTATTACATATCCGGCATATAAGATTTGTTCCATCATCTAATATATAGGAGATGGCAGTGTGAGGAAACATTTCTCATTAGTTTTGTCTGAATTGAATTGAAAGGAAATGGAAGCCTGGACAGCCTGATAACTGGAGCCATGGTCACGAGGCTGGGGAGGATTGTGCCGGGTTAATACACGAGGCCAGTTGGAATGACTTTTTCTGCATAGAACGCATTGGTTTCATTTGTGAACGAACGAATGAATGTAAGTTCCAATTCCTGTTTGGTTGAGAAGAGTTACCTGCCTGCTGCGCTTGATTTTGTTTAATTCACTGCGGTTATTTCTCCATTATTCACAGCCAAAGTTCCAGTTTTATAGCACCTGTTGTGAGTGAACAGAGAATATCGGATAAGACAATCACAGAGACTGTTCAGAAGACTTCTGTCACAGGATGCTCTCATAAAGCACGAACGATCGCTTTGCCTGGAGAGCCACGTGTGTGACGGACACAAAAGTCATCGACAATCACAAGCGATTGAAGACTGCAAACTATACAATACACACTGATCACCAGTCACGTTAACGTTTAGATAAGTGAAAACGCTGTAATGTATTGTAATCATGTGATTGTAAATACCTGTGTCATTAACAAAGCTGATGCCACATTATTCCAGTGCAATACAATGAAGCTTTGTAGCTGCTTTAATTCAAATAAAGCTTTTAACAGCCAACCGTAAAGCTACAATTAATATGTTAATATGTTTTTATGACTATAATCCAAAATTTGTTCACACCAGAGTTTGCCTCTTACATCTTGGACATCATTAATGTGATTTTATGAATAAATCTTTAAAGTTTTGTATTTTCAAATATTTGGTTATGCAGTAGCTATGTATAAAATAGTTGTGTATTTGAATACATGTACATGTATGTAGTTATCATCAAAGACCATGTTTTTATCTGAAATAAAATATAGTTGGTATTTTTCAATATGCTTTATGTTGAAGTCCTTTGGATAAATGTTTCATTGTGGAATGTTCTACATGTAACACAATAATACAACATCAGCTGTAGTTGCTTTAACTAGAAATGTAAATGTATCCAGTAAAAAAAAAAAAAATCAGCAATATAAAATATTTTTATTATTTGAAATAACGGTTTTATGTTTATTTATTTTAAAATGTAATTTATTATTATGATGCAAATTATTACTTCACAGTCATTCTTAAATTGCTGATTTGGTCATCAAGAAACATTTATTATTATTATATATTATGTTTATTTATCAAATTATATTATTAATTTGATATCACAGAAATAAAAGAAAAACATTTACAAATGCACTACTATATATTAAATATACCAATACTATGAATGTATATATATATATATATATATATATATATATAAACATACTTTTTATGTACTGTAATTATTTGTTACCATAAATGTATTATATTATATATTTGAATAAAGGAAAATATTCTTCTAAATTAATATTTCACAAAATTACTGTTTTAAGTTGTATTTTGGTCAAATAAGCCTTAGTGACCATAATAGAGAGAAGGAAAAAGAAAATTATATATATATTAATTATAAAACATTTTAAAATAATTGTAATCAAATGCATATTATATATGTAGGCTATATATTTAAATTTGACATTTTATAATGAATACCTAACATTTATTGAAAATCCCCTTGTCGGCTAGGGGCCTGTTCCATAAAACAAGTTTACCAAATAAGCCAGGTTTATTTCAGTTAGTCTTGACTTATTGCCAGTTCATTTGGTTTAAAATAAGTCGGACTATCTGCCAAAAGCCTGGCTTATTTGGTAAACTTGTCTTATGGAACAGGCCCCTGGTCCATCTAATTTTATTGTTCATTGTTTATTTATTATTTATATTTACTTTACTCCAAAAAAATTCCAAATTAGTTATGAATTATACTCTTTTAAACAAACACACAATTACTGCTAAAGAAAACACACATTTGTCACAATTTTTCCTCTTACATTCTTATATAGTTCTTAACAACAGGGGCCTGTTCCATTAAACAAGTTTACCAAATAAGCCAGGCTTATTTCAGTTAGTGACTTATTTTGTATCAAATCTACTGACAATAAGCCTGACTAACCAAAATAAGCCTGGCTCGTACTCTAATCTTTTTTTCATGAAACAAGCCCCAGGTCTGCCCAATCATGTCACAATTTTATATTTTAACAAATTTTAACAAAAAAAAAAGAACGTGTTTATATCATCTCGTGACTGCTGAGTCAGACAGGGTCTACCATGTGATGAAGTCATATGATTTATCAAATGTATTTTCCCTAGCCTTCACAAAGTCCTCATTTTGCACTATCCGATTAACAAATCCCAGTGTCGAATAACAAACATCTCGTTCACATTCCGCTCATATTTATTTGGATATGCCCAGCTGTTTGTGTGTTTTAACTGTGGTATGTGCACACTCCAGCTCTGTTACCCAGAATGCCCCGCTGTCGTGCTGCGAGTAAGCGACTGAGGAGGGGATCCCATCAGCAACACTAAGTGTAGTTTCTATTTTATTATGTTTATCAATTCCCTTTTAACCAAGTGCTGACAGGGAGACGAACAAGAAGAGGATCGAGCTTAGATTCCGCCGCCTGTATATCTCGGCCATGCCTCTCTTCACGTCTAATCCCTTCGATCAAGATGTTGGTAAGTTTGAGATGTCATGCAGTTAGCAGGCGAGCTAACGGCAGCTCATCTGTGTCTATTGTTGTTCATGGCAACCCACCGGCTTTTTGGTTCTTTTCGTAATCACTATAACTTTTTGTGACAATTTCGCAATGGCATTCAATTTCCCATTAGTGGTTTTAACCCGAAACTGTTTTAATGACAACAGTTTCGCAGCTAGAGAGCATAACATGTTATTAGCCTGATGGCTAGCCAAGTTTGTAGCTAAAGAAGACGTGACTGACTGTTAGCCAGCAAAATCTCATTTTCTCTATTCGTATGACGCTGACAGTGCTTTATTGACTAAAAACAGACGCTTTGCAGTCCACTTCAAATCATTTGAACCATTTCCCTCTTATTAATGGATTAATTCATCCGCGAGCGCAGCTAACGGTTCACACGGTGACGCTGCAAATGTCCCAGCTGCTCCTTTTATGTATTATTAGCCGTTGTGTTATTAATGACACTGATGATATTTCATCTGTATATCTGTGTCCTTTATAATAGGCCTTTAGTAAGATTGCAGAGTTGTGTTGTCTATATCATTATTGAATTATGGACCTGCTAATGATAGGTTTGCTCGGGCAACCAGCATGTGCAGTTATAATATTAATGCATGCATTTTAGGAATGGTGTAAAATTTCGCTTAAGGGTTATTTTTGCATATTCACATATAAGGTGATCTGAATATATTAAGACTTTGCAGATGTGGGTAATGTCAGATTTCGGCAGTGACTGCTGGAGTGATTGACAGTAGCTGCAGATGTCATTGTTTGAGCTGCTCTAATGGCATAGAAGCATTATCTGTGTAGAATTCTTCTTCTAGATGGCTTTGTTTATTGTAGATATTTCATAGGGGGGTTCTGTACTAGATTATAGATGGTGAATACAGCCAGCATGTTTTTGTTTTGGTTTTGGTTGACCTTTGTCCTCTGTTTGACAGCTGGCTAGATTCACAAACTGAATCTCACAACAAACATAGGTCATTGTGTCATAAATTTACTTTTTTTGTTGTTGATGTGGGAAATATTTGCTGCCTGGATTATAAAATTAAATCCACATCAAAATTAAATTATAAAGTTGCTGTAAATAGAGATTCATAATAAAATATTGTAGTATGATTGATATTTCAATTGAATAAATTAACATTGAGGTTTCTAAACAATGGCACAATCTTAAATGTAATGAAAACCGAGGTCTGGCATATACACCAACAGTAAGATGGGGTCAGTACGATTTTTCTTAATATTATAAATACTTTTTTTCAACAGTAAAGACTTAAAATGTTACAAACGATTTATATTTTAAATGAATTATTTTAACTTTGTATCACAGTTCCCACAACATATTAAACAGCACTTTCATTATTGATAAGAAGTGTTTCTTGAGCACAACGTTTAAATGTTTTTCCTAAATTTTTACTGTAATTTTGTTAAATTCCTAATAATGAATTACCAACTCTAATTTTATAGATATATCTGAATTATAACCCATTATTATTACTGTATTACCTTTTTTTTTGTCTTTCATTATCGTTTTTGTTTTTTTCTACTTTGTTAGTTTGCAAATGAGTGTTATGCCACTTAATCATTTATCATTATGAGGGATAAACACTTGAGTAACTATTCTTTTGCAGAGAAAGCGACAAGTGAGATGAACACAGCTGAGGACTGGGGCCTCATTCTGGACATTTGTGACAAGATTGGACAGTCTCGCACCGGGTTGGTGAATTTTTTGAAGAGTGTTTTTCAGATTAATGGGTTTTAAACGGTTAAACGTTATTGCTTGTCTTCTGAAGGCCTAAAGAATGTCTGCGATCTATAATGAGGAGAGTGAATCACAAGGATCCGCATGTTGCAATGCAAGCATTGACGGTAAGGCAAATGATCCTTAATGCTTTCTACCGGATGAGGCGAAATCATGCTTCCATCTCAAGTATGCAAACATCAGAAGACGTTAATGAGCTCTCGAGAATCAAATGAGTGTTTTCTCCTCCATAGCTACTAGGTGCGTGTGTGTCGAACTGTGGAAAAATATTCCATTTAGAGGTTTGCTCCAGGGAATTTGCTAGTGAAGTTAGCAACGTGCTAAATAAGGTATGTTTTTCATTTCGTTTGTAGAAATAATTTATGCTTCAATGGTTTAGTCTAGTGGCTAAAGACTGATGTTTTGTCTTTTCTTCTCAAGGGTCACCCAAAAGTGTGTGAGAAGCTGAAGGCTTTGATGGTGGAGTGGGCTGAGGATTTCCGTAATGACCCCCAGCTTAGCCTCATATCGGCCATGATCAAGAACCTCAGAGAACAGGGCGTCATCTTCCCTGCCGTGGGCTCTCAGGTGAGCAGCCCAATCCAGCTCCCCACTGCACAGATCTGCCTGTTCACTGGATTCTGTCATGAGTTATTTATACAATAAGTATGTATGGAATTAAATGTGTGTCAGGGGTGCAGCTTCGGTTTAAAGGCCGAATGTCAACACATAAAACACACACAACGTCATATTAAAGAAACTCCCTCACACTGAGTTCAATGTTTTGGGGTCAAAAGTAACGGTAAAGATCTTTTGATGTTATTAAATCTATTTATTTTTCAAATACACACACATATATATATATATATATATATTTATAAATATCAAATAAATAATGTTCTTCGGGGTAAAATATATTGCGGTTTCCACAAAAATCTTAAGCACAAGTAGCTTTGTCGTTACTCAAATAAATTACATCATACAATGAAATAATCTAAAATAAGGGACCAATTTTGACTATATTGCTTATTAGCATGCCTATAATTAACATATTGGCTGTTTATTAGTGCTTATAAAGCACATATTCTGCATGACCATATTCTACATCCCTAAACCTACTCAATACCTAAACTTAACAACTACTTTACTATTAATAATCAGCAAATAAGTAGTTTAATGATGTAAAAGTTGTAGTAAATGGTTGGTTAATAGTGACAATTGGACCTTAATTTAAGTGTGACCTAAATATATATTTAAGTAGATAAAAAAAAAACTTTTAAAAATATAATGGTATTACTGATTTTACTGTTTGATTATAAAAGCATAACATCTTGACATCTGTTAAAAAGTTAAGAAAAATCTTATTGACCTCAACATTTTGAACTGCAGTAATATATATATATATATATATATATATACACACACAGTCCTGAACAAAATCTTTAGACCAGGGAAACATTACTAGTATTCATATAGTCAACAGGTTGTAAGTGCTGCTTCGAAAACAAGAAGAAACAAGAGAGAGAGGGGAAAAAAAGAAAATAGGCAATTTATTGAAAACTCCATTTAAACTCAAACTGGCTGTTCATCAGCTGATCAAAAGACCACAGTCTTAAAATGTTGGTTTTCACAAAAATATGGCTTTGATGTCATTGTTTTTTTTTATGCTGTAACACTCTCAGGACCTCCTGATGGCTAAGGCAATAAGTGTTTGTGTTTGAGCATGTCAGGATTGTTGAGCCACACAAGCAAGTGCTCGCGCATCATGCCATCGCTGCCAAGGTTGATCCCAGTAAGACAGTCAATTTTACGCTTCTTAAAAAATTGTGAGAGTTATTGGACAAAAAGTCAGTTGGGAGAACCCCAAAAAATTGACCTGCACTGCACCAGGTGCAGGATTCAACAGGCTGTCCGTGAAGACACTGGTGGACCCTCAACCCAAATTAAGACCCTTTACTGATGCTGACTGCAGCCCAATAAGACGGCAACTGCGACAGAAGGGCTTCAAGAACAGAAAATGTCTACAAAGGCCACGTCTCCTTGCTTGCCACAAACTTGCACGTTTAGAATTTGCAAGGGAGTACCAAACATAGGACACGGAAAGGTGGAAGAAAGTTTTATTCTCTGACCAGAAAAAAAATTACCTGGAGGCTCCTGATGGCTTTACTGGCATGAGATGATGTTTTCTACGCAGTACAGTGTAAGAGGTTTCATCATGATTTGAGGTGCTTTTTTCCTTCAGTGGGATAATGGATCTGGGTGTGCAGGGGGGGGTCAAATGGCAGCGGACTTTGTGCATATACAGGGGCATCCCTCTTGACTGAGGGCTGTAGTCTGTGTTGTAATGACTGATTCTTTCACCAGGACAGCGCTGCAGTTCACATCGCCCACCTGATAAAGGACCTCTTCCAGGAGAATAATGTCACTCTTTTGGACCATCCTACATGTTCCCATGATGTTTCTTTTGGTTACACCGCTTTTATGTCCCGTAACTCTCAGGATCTCAGGAAAATGACTGTCTTACTGCATTAAACCCCGGGAATGAAATTGTGTTGTGCGAGGCGTTGTGTGGCTCAACAATCCTGCCATGTTTAAAGACAGAAAGACTTCTTGCCTTTGCCATCAGGAGGACATGGCAGTGTTACTGTATGAAGTGCAATGGCATGATTGGCAGATATTAACATCTGATGAACAGCCGGTTTGACTTTAAATGCAGATTTTCATTTAATTGCTTATTCTCTATATTTTTTTTTTTTTATCTCTTTCTCCAGTTTCTTCTTTTGCCATTTTGAAGCAGTACTTACAACCTGGTTACTTGTAATGTTTTCCCTCGTCTTAAGCTTTTGTTCAGGAGCATATATATAGGCTGTTTTTGTTATAATTTTATTGTTTCATTTACTCTCTTTTTAAATTTTGCTTCTTATTTCCTTTTTTTCCATTATATTATATGCAGACTGCATAATATATTGAGTGTTGTTCTGTTTTGTGACTTTGTGAGACTTTTCTGTGTAAGGAGAAAATATATGCATGTTAATGTCTAAGTAATGAGATGTTGAACTTTATTTGTTCAGGCAGCAGAGCAGGCTAAAGCCAGTCCAGCATTGGTAGCTAAAGACCCTGCAACATCCACAAACAAGAAAGAGGAAGAAGACATTGCTAAAGGTGGGTGCAAATCTGAAATGCTATTGTCTGGAATAGACTGTCATAAAGAAAGAGAGGTAATCTCTGTCTGTCTCTCTCTGTTCCTTTCTCAGCGATCGAATTGTCTCTGAAGGACCAGCGGCAACAGCAGCAGCCTCAGGTCTCTCTGTCTGGCCTCTACCCGAGTACAAGCAGCCTCCTAACATCTCACAAGGCTGACGGCAGAAAGGTCAGGGCTATCTATGACTTTGAGGCAGCCGAGGACAACGAGCTCACCTTTAAATCAGGCGAGATCATCACCATCCTGGATGACAGGTGAGTCTGGCTCTGTTCATTGATGGTCACGATGAATTTCACACTCAGGCTGTGTTTGAAATCATTTCCTTCATGTGATATTCACTACACATTGTTCATTTTCATCTCTTTCTGTTGGAAGGCTCGTTTCCACTTTGGTCAGTTTAATCAATTCAGCTGATTTGGGTTGCTAAGCTACAAACACAAGTGTGTGAAGTATTGTGAGGCGGTTAGTAGACACTTGGAACTCTGTAGAATTTGAACGAATGATTCCAAACACAGCCAAAGAGTTTAGTTTTTTTTTTAAATGAAAAGTTAGAGGGAGGTGGCTTAAGCTTCTCTTCTCTCATAGTGACCCTAATTGGTGGAAGGGTGAGACGTATCAGGGTGTTGGGCTTTTTCCATCAAACTTTGTGACAGCGGACCTGACAGCAGAGCCTGAGATGAGTAAGTAAAGCTGTCACGTCTACTCTTTTCCACCTGACGCTCTGCAGCCCCTCAAAGTCTTTCTGTTTGTCTTTCAGTTTCACAATATTTTCTGATAGTTTTTCTCCTTTGACTCTACCATTCCATTCAAAAGTAATTTGTTCTTTGTTTTTCAAACATGGTTATATAAACAAATCTCCAGCAGTAAATCAGCTTATTTCATTGACTTCTGAAGGATCATGTGACACTGAAGACTGCAGAAAATGTGGCTTTGCCACACAATAGAATAGAAATAAATCACATTAGAAAAGAGTTATTTAGAATTTAAATTAATATTCACAATGGTACAGTTTTTGCTGCATTTTGGATTAAATAAATGCAGTCTTGGCAAGCATAGGAGACCTTCAAAATAAATGAATAAAAATAAAAGCCTACGTTGGAGTCTAAAGACGTCAGAGACCACTGGGGAAATTGTTTTCAACTTCCTTCTTTTTTTTTTTTCCAAAAATGATCTGATGTATTCTTGATCTTACATACAAGATCTATTTCAATATTTTATGTCAATATTTTATCCAGAATGTCTTTATCATGCCAAGCAATCATGCCAGCATGATTGGAGTATGATCCAAAGAGCATCTTGAGCTTCTTTGGAAGAACATTTGACCATCTGTACAACCGAATTCACATGATCAATGTCACAAAATCCTTGTTTTGAAAACCAAAATCTTCCAAATGTCAGGTTTTGTTCATTTCCAGAATTACATTATTTGTAATCCCATATTTTCAGACTAGTGTGCATTGTCTCAATATTCTTTTGGATTTCTATTCTCTGCTTATCTTTAATATTTTTCTTTTCTTAGTGAAGACAGAGAAGAAGACTGTGCAGTTCAGTGAAGACGTCCAGGTAGAGACGATTGAACCGGAGCCAGAGCCTGTCTACATCGATGAGGTGAGGCTATTTTTGCACTGTATTTCTTTCATACACACCCCCTACAACCACAAAGCACATGAAATAGCATAGTGAAATAAATGATCCGCTATTCACTCTTTCTCTTCAAAGCTGCCAGGAGAATGCTGGAGAACTGTGTTAGAATTAGTAGTAGCAGCTCTCAGAAGTGTCATGCAGTCTAGTTTGTAATATTTTTCTAATGTTCTGCAGGAGAAAATGGACCAGCTGCTTCAGATGATCCAAAGCGCAGATCCAACAGATGACCAGTCAGACACCTGTGAACTCCTGCAGTTGGAAGGTGAGTTGAAAACCGGATCCGTATGTTGATTCTGTGTTGAAAAGACTGATTCATACTTGTTCCTCTTCTCCCTATTAGCTGCTTGCAACCAGATGGGTCCTCTCATTGATCAGAAGCTGGAGGACATTGACAGGTATTCAAAAAGTCCCATCTAAAAAGTAATTTAAAGCAAATATGTCTTTCCTTTTTATCTAGCAAAGCCTGCAAACATACCTCCAGATAATTTTAGTGAATGAAATCTAATGAGACTAATGCGCATGTCCTCTTAGATCGCATGTGTAATAAATCTGCCATGTACGTTTTCAGAAAACACTCGGAGCTGTCTGAGCTGAACGTGAAGGTCATGGAAGCGCTGTCTCTCTATGCTAAGCTAATGAATGAAGACCCAGTATACACTATGTATGCCAAACTACAGAGCCAGCAATACTATATGCAGCAGACCCCAAACGCATCCCAACAGGTGAGAGTCTGACAATTGATCAAAAGTGTGTGATGTTTGTTTGCTAGATATAATTTCAGTTATGGCTGTTTGTTGTTGATTGTTTTGGAAGTGATGTATTGGGGTATGGGTTTTTTTTCCAGGTGTACCCTGGCCAGTCCACTGGAGGGCAGTATGCAATGGGCGGCACAGCAGTACCAGGATATAATGTTCCAATGGAGCAGCTCTCTGTAATGAACCAAACAGGAACACCAATGGCCGGACAGCCGGCTCCCAGGTAATCACACTTTTATATATTACACAAATAAAATAATTTTTATATTTTTAAAAATAGCATGATTTTTATAGCTATCATTATTATTATATTTATTATTACGACTATGTTTTTAAAGCTATGTCAATGAAGGAATGAATAAAAATATAATAATTTATCATAAACAATTCATTTGATTGATTATTGATAATACATAAAACTTGTGTTGTATCAGTTCATTGATAATGATACTATTGATATTGATAATAATATTAATAATAACAAGTTATATCAATTTCTTAAAAATAATATGTTAAGTTTATTATTTAGTATAGTTTATAAAACCATTTATTTTTACATTTAAAATAATACAAAAATAAGCAACTTTATCAACTCCATATATTTGTATTGGATACATGTGTAATAATCATTATGAATAAAACAAGACATCAATTCCTTAAATAAAATGTTATTATTATCATTATGTTATTGTTATTATTATTAACTATTAACAAAGAACTAAAAATATTAATAATTAATAGCTTTATTTTATATATTTTTTAATAATAAATTGTGGTGTTATTACATAATTGTCTTTTATGAAAAAACAGTATTAGCGGCATAATAATGTTTTAATGTCATTAGAAAAAACTATTTTATACCTCATACCTTATATTTTATGGGTGTCCTCGAATAGTCGACGATTCGATGCTTTGATTCAAACAGCCTGATTCCACTCCCAATCTCTCAGTCGAATATTCACAGGTGTTATGATCATACCATTTGATTATGAGGGGGTGGTCAATGTCTGATTTCACAACCACTCCTATAGATTTCAATTGAATTTCATTTGAAATAATCCTTGACCGACAGAGACTTCATCTTGGTGGCAGGGATTTAAATGTTTAACAAGACTCATGTGAAAGACTTTTTTTTTTCTATCAGGTATGGTACAAGTAATTTCAAAACTTTTCATCTGGTTTATATATTTGTGTATATTGTTTATGTCCCTTATCTCTTCAGTGTATTGCGCGAGCAGGACAAACAATGCTGAATATTAATAACTTTGACTGAGACTGTCATACATAACATTTATAATGAGAACACTATTATAATAAAACATGAATTTTTAGAGTTAAGCTGTTGTGTTTCTGCACGTTGTTAAGAAGAACGCATCCACAAAAGGAGTTCATTCAGAGCTGCACAGATGCGTTCACTTCTGCATTCGGGGCGTTTTGTTCAAGTCTTAATATTAATATCATGTTGTATAAATAACAAAGTGTAGTCTATATGAGATAAATTAAATCTCAATAAAATCCTGCTACCATGCTTCATTCTACTGATCATCTTCAGGACGTGCAGCTATTGTCATACACAAAGTAATAATGAGGGCACTACTGTAAAAAACTACTTGTGTGAATTCTTAGGGTTTCGATAAATGTTAGCGTTCTTTTAATGGAAACATAAAACATTTACTTAATTTGTATCTGCAAGGCGTCTGTTACAGTTTCTCTGTGTTAACACCAGTAATTAGGATTTGACTCTTATTTTGCCCCAAACATGTGATACGACTCTCATTTGACTATTGGCAAGATTTGAAAATTCCTTAGTTGGGGACAGCCCTAATATTTTTGTTAATATTATTAATAATAAAAAACAATTTGATTAAAATGAACAATAAAAAAATTATGATTGGATAATATATTAAATATTATTATTATTATTTAAATTAAAATAACAAAATAAGGCTGTATCAATATTTGAAAACAACTGTAAAAATAACTAATACATTAATTAATTACTGGTGGTGGTGATGATAATCATAATAATAATGATTATTATTATTATTAGATTTGTATAATTATATTGAAATAAATACATTTCTTATTTGATCTGTTTGTCAGTGATGTCCATATGTACATGGGCCAGCCTCCAGTCTACAGCCCGACCCCTGGCAGCATGCCTCCAGCTGATGTCCAGTCCTACCAGACCCCAGCCGGCGCTCCAGTGGCCATGAGCCAGACCCCCGGCTACAACGTGCCCTCCACCCAGAGCCTCCCTGCTACTGCAGACAACCAACAGACCCCTTACCCTGAGAAAGCCCTCTTATAGGACCCCTAGAGACTCATACAAACATACACACACTTACAGTCAGAAACAAGGAACATTCAGCTCCTCTCCTTTTCTTTAAAACACTACAAACAAACACTGATTCTGATCACGACAGGATGTGCAGATTGTTGACTACTAACCGCTTTTGATCCATCTCACACTTGTTTGGTCTCTTTTATAAGAACATTTTGTTGAAGGTAACAAGGAACACTAAGTTATACGGTTTATTTGACAGGGTCATTATAGTAATAATTAACTGGACGTTTCTTACAGCAAAACACACAGCATGCTTGTGTTGTACATACGTTTCCGTAAAAATGTAGGTCCCGTAGGTCAGTGTTCTTCAAAACAGGTCCTGAAGGGGAGGTTACGTCATTATTTTAATTTCTCATCACTATGAGTGTGAGTGTATGTGTGTGTGCGAGAGAGAGAGAGCGTGCCCTCAAAAGTCATCTCGCCTCTCCTCCAGAACCTTGTAGCGAAACACTGCCATCGTCTTGACAGTGACCCATCACCCCAATGTCTTTAAGCTCAATTTTCAGTGTTAAGAAGATCAATGTTTTTAGTGCATTTTATTTATATTTTGATTGTCGTTTTGCTGTTTTATTTGACAGTACTTTAATAGAAGGATGTAATATTCTGCCTGTGTGCAGATGTGTATATACGAGAGCTCACTTTTGTCTTTAGAGCCTAATGTTCAAAGCAACTGCTTCTTCTTTAGAAAGGGCACATGGGAAGTTGAGGAGTAATGCTACTCCACATCATGCACTTTTAATTTACCCCTTTCATTACCCTCATTTCAGATGTGTCCACTTTAAACATGCGTCTCCTCCGCCCTCAAAGAAAAACCCGAATGGCATTAACCCTGCACTCAATCCCTTTACCATAACAAGAGACAGAAACACTTGGCTGTTTTTTTTTTTTTTTAATATGTATCCCCTGGGAATGAATGGTCATGTGTAAATGATCTTTAGCACGTGGAATGATCGAACTAACCTTATTTTCGCAAGGACTGACACTAAAGAGAGCAGACTCTATCTGTTTATTTGCATCTCCTACTCTAAACCAAGGCAGTACCCCGCATCGGTCTCTGTAGCTCCAGCGTTATCAGAGTAGACGTTGACGTTTCATAGAGAGCATTCTGGGAAATTGGGACCACGGGCCAGTTCTAATGTAACACCTTAGTATTTGCACACGGAGATGATAATCCTTACGTCAACCTTATCCACAGGGAAAATGACTGTTTCTGGTGTATCAGTTCTATGTACCCCGTTGTTTGTATGTACTATTTTAATCATCTTAATTATTAGTATTCACAATAAAGCTAGGCCAAATGTACAGCACATGTTGTGTCTCATGTTTATGAATCATTTTGCTCAGGTAGACAGGTAGAGATAGTTTTATCGATGGTTTAAGGGTTATTTAAGCTCTGTAGTGTAGACATTAATGCTGCAGGTGTGCCAATTTGATATTATCAATAACAGCAAATAATACAGTTTTAATTAATACATTTTATTGACTATCCACTTTAAAATGATTTACACAAGTCAAGTGTACGTCAAAAACTTCATTTTAATATTTTACATATCACAGAAAAAAAGGACTTTTGAAAGAAATGCTGTTCTTTTGAACATTTCAATTAAAAAAGCAGCACGGTTATTTCAACATGGATAATGATGATAAAATGTTTTTTGAGCATCAAATTAGCATATTAGGATGATTTTTGAAAGATCATGTGATGCTAAACCCTAGCATATCTACTTAAAATGCAGCTGTCAAAAGAGGAATACATTTATATATTAAAATTATCTTTTATTCAAGTTGTTTATTAAATTCATTAATTTAACTGTTTAATGCGTTTTCATAAAATAAATTCAGCCTTGTTGATCATAGGAAACGTCTTGAAAAATCATAGTCACCACTTTTTAATGGTAGTGTACATCTTGCAGTTTGATGAGAAAAAATGTGTTCACATATCTACAAAATATGCTATGTAAATTTAGAAAAAGTATCTTTTTATAAGGTTGTCTTGCTAAAAAAAAGGATACTGATTAAAAATAGTTTTTTATAGCCTGTTTTGTGCTAAAACACTACTAATAGATGTTCTTGTTGCGCCAACATTGCAGCGCATATCATTATGGTTGTTGTGTTTCAGTTTGCTACTGGCAGTTTTTGCTTCCATAACTCCATAAAAAGAGAATCGTGACTGCTTCACTACTGTGGCAGTAAAAGAGCACCTGTAAGAATGCAGCGTAAGCAGTGGCAGTGTACAGAGTCCAGAGCCCTCAGTCATTCAGCGCCGTGAGAGATGCATTCGGTGACGGCTCACTCATAGAGGGATTTACTGAAAACTCAAGATGCTCTCTGGAAAGACTGTCAAACTCATGGTTTATGAGCTTCTGCAGTTCGCATGTCTCTGTATTCCTGTGTTTGTAGTAATGGCCCGCTTTGCTTCTGTCATTCATATCGTGAAGTCTAGTGTCACTGCCTACTGGCTGGTGGTGGCGGCCTCGGTGGCCTATGTGGCGTCTGTAACCCTGTTTGTTTGGGTTCCTTTGAAGTACTTCATCCTCAAAACACAGCGCTTCTCAGAAGTGACCAACTGGTGAGTACTAAACCGGGTAGTCGATCCAAGAACTCTAATTACGCACCATTAAAATGTTAGTTTCAATTTTCAATGTCTTGAGACCGGTCGCTGCAAATGTACACCATTCAGAATCTCTTTTTTGCCTTTACTGTTTTAAAATGTAAATCATTTTATATAACTATAGAAAAACTATGTGAGAAAATGCTAAACTAAGCATATCATCATCAACTGCATTTTATGCCCATTTGATATGAAATTATGCTCTTAATTTCTAAACTGTTTCTTAGTTTGTGATGCTAATCATGTGCTTAAAAGAAAACACCCTTATTTCTTCTGCAGGAGACCTGTTACACTTGTATACGTGATCCTCAGCACTTTACCATGCTTTGCTATAATCGTAGCCAGCTCAAAGGTGATGCGTTTTTCTATCTCACTAGGAAACTGTCATATGATTGAGCACTTCATGATTATTAAAATCCATATTACTACCAAGAACCATTATTTACTGTACGCTCTTAAATGTTCTTTATTGGCATCTCAAGTTCCATGAAGAACCATCCACGGAACTTCTCCATTGCACAAAAGATAAGATAGATAGATAAGATTTTAAAAATATCTTTTAACTTTCAGGGAACCAAAAGTGCTTTTATGGCATCACAATGTTCCCCTTTTTAAGAGTGTAAAGGGTTTCTGAGATCAACATATTGATTTTATTGGGTTCATTAAAACTGATGATGGTTTCCAGACATGTAGAAAATAATTTTTGAAATTACCTTAAGTATTAAGACTACAGAAACTACTAAGTAAAACTACAAATGATCAGTATATATATATATATGTATATATATATAAATACATATACATACACACTCACCACTTGTAGTCTTACTTTCAGAATGAAGTCTGTAATAAAACCCGTAATAAAAACTGTTGGGCTCATCAACACATCAAGAAACGTTTCGTATATATAGATTCTCTTCGAGGTACTCAGTAACTCATGGTAGACCAGCAGATTTACTATTAACCCAAAGAAGGGGTATAATAGACTGTGGAATGTGAATAGATGTGTGTTAAGCCAACTGTCAATGTATTACCAGTTTTGGAAAATGTTCTCACGGTTTTTGACTGGTGAAGAGTCCTCACATTGGTCCAGTTTTAAATCAACACTGTAGTTTGTTTTTGTTGATGCATCCAAAACTGTTTCCATTTTCAGTCTTTCACCACAGTTTTCTCTTGAGAACGATAAAAGGCTTTTTGCTCATGACTCTTTGTTCTCTCTGCAACCCTCTGGTCTATTTATGGTTGTGCAGGTTCAAGTTGATGCTGGCGGTAAGTGTGACCGCTTCACTGAGCTCCCCGTCTCTCTGGTCTTGTTCTCCCTCATTTGTGTGGACATAGTGGAGAAAATTCGCCCTCTTCGCCTAACGGGACAGGGTAAGAGATAACCGCTGAAAATGTTTTCCCAATTAATGGATCTGTCGGTCTAAGTTGTTCTCTATTTGTATCCTCTTTTTTTAAAAAGCAAGTCGATTAGAGTTGGATTTTGAGATGCCAGGCCCGGTGTTGACTCACTTGGAGCAGGTGACATCAGTGTCCAGACAGCTGCAGGCTAACGGACGAGACGTCGACGCATCTCCAAGGCCACCGGTCAGGAATGGGACACTATCGGGACGTTGGAGGGATGCAGATGAAAGCACCTCTCGCACGGCATATCTCTACTCCTCTCATTCTTACTCAGGTCCGTTTCGCTTTGTCTGGATTCGAGACCCTCGGCATGACCTCTTTGTGGCCACCTTTATGTTTTGGTTTGACACGGTGGAAATGGTGAGGGTGGCAGAGACTGATTCGGTGTTTTGCTCGGCATGGGTGTTTCCTATTTACATACTGGCTTATCTGTCCATCCTGCGTGCTGTTATAAATCCAGACAGTCCTTTGCTGGCTTCATCAAGTGTTCTCTCCCAAGATTTGCCTTTCCTGGTGGTGCGTATATGCCTGGTGGCTGTTTTCGGTTACATTACTCCTGTGCTGTACATACTAAAGAACATTTTCGCTGTGGTGTCTTTCGTGTACTTTGTCTTTTTGACTAAAATAAAACTTCTGAACAGAGGAAGCATGTTCTGAGGGCGTTATGGAAATACAATACAGATTTAGAGTTTATGTATTGTAGATTGTAAATACATTTTAAGGTTTCGAATAAATGTGTATATTTCTTGATTTTTATTTTACAGGTGGCCAAAACGATACACAGACATCTAATTTTTTTTCATTCTATTAATATATTTATTGTAGAATATATAACCTTTGAAATAATTAAAAATTATGTTTTTGAACAAAAGTCTTTTGCTCACTAAGGCTGCATTTATTAGTACAATGTGGCATTATTTGTATCAATTTATTAAAATTTAATATTTTTTAATACATTTTGTAATTTAATATAAATTTGATGATCAAGGTGAATATTTAGCAGCCATTACTCTAGTCTTCAGTGTCATGTGTTTTATATTAATTATCATTCTTATAAGATAATTTATGGTATTTTGATCAAATAAATGCAGACTAGTTGAGAATAAGAGACCTTCTTCATAAACATAACAAAATCATAAATATTTCAGATGTTTGTATTGTCAATTTTGTTTGTTAATATTTTGAGTGTATTAATACATGTATTAAAGCTTTGTGTTTAGTTGTTGTTCTATGCATCACAGTTCATGCATTTTTCAAGTAATGTAATTTTTTTATTCATTGCGCCAAATGTCATCACTGTTTTCACATTTTTAAAAAATATATAGCAATTTTCTTAAGAGCATCTGATGTTGCACTTTCATTGTTGGATTTAATTTCAGCATGTGAGTGCAGCTACAGTCGATACTGACTTAAGGTTATGCAATTTAATCTTATACCAGGACATATTCTGATAATGTAAAAACTGATTGCTTTTCATAAAAATCCTGACCAGTGCTAATACTTTGACTTCAACTATAATGCATATAAGATATAGCTTTTTAATTTCCATGATGTTCAGAAACCCCTTTTCAACGCATCTCATATACTGCTGGACACTAAAATGACATCTATCATGTTTTCATTATAAATAGTCACACTTGTTAGATAGCTTGTAACCTTGAAAGCAATCACGTGACAGAGCTCAGACAGATTAAATTTTAATATACATTTTTGAATTTTTTTTTAAATGTAATGTAAACAATTAGATTAGATATTTTATCAA
The DNA here is from genome assembly GCA_032275025.1 of Enteromius treurensis. Taxonomy (NCBI): domain Eukaryota; kingdom Metazoa; phylum Chordata; class Actinopteri; order Cypriniformes; family Cyprinidae; genus Enteromius; species Enteromius treurensis. The sequence continues at coordinate 11,684,796 of JAUCMU010000042.1, forward strand.
TAATTAAAAGTAATATACATTAAATAATTATTATATAACGATACTCACATGCAATGTCTTCCATAATTTGACAGAAAATGTATATCAATTAATACGTTTTACTTCCAGAAACAGCATATTGAGGAAAAACAGAAATATTTATTTTTTTACTTTATATTGTTTGGTAACTTATCTTTATATTATGTGTATGACTTAGATGCCGTTGTATATATATTTATATATATATAATTTTTTTTCTAAAATCCCAAGTGCAAGAATTCAAGGAGAAACCTCTGAATATGATAGCTTTCTTTCTCTGTCTAATGGTTATTTCAAGCCTATTTTCGAAGCTTATTATTATTCTCATCTAACCAATGAAGCTTGATTTATTCCCTTGAAAGGAGATGTTAAAAACCCATATCTGAGTGTGACTGAATTGTTCGCCTCGGCATGCCTCCCACTGGTTTCAGAATAGAGCTTAAATTTTAATTCATTCCGTTTAAACTTGACAGTCAGCATGTGAACAGATGCTGCAAATGAAATTGCATGAGCTCTCACTCGCCCTCTCAGCAGGGGGACAACAGAGGGAGAGGAGACAGCAAGGACAGACACTCAGATACAGTATATAGATAAAGAAGAGGCGTGGACTGACTGATAAAGAAAAGGGGCTGAAATGCCATGAGAGGAAGAAGAAAGCGCATTTGAATTCAGCCTGTGTTTCTCCTGCATTGAGTGCTCTAGCGTGCAGTGCAACACAGGGAGCGAGAGAAAACGGCAAACTACAGCAACAGAAAGGACATGAGGGGGTAACGCAGGAAATCAGGAACATCCCTGATGCCATAGAAGGAAAAAGAGACAGAAAGAGCCTAGATCCACAGGGGAGGGAGGCAGGGAGGAGTCGTGGAGGTAGAGAACAGAAGAAAGCGGGCAGGAGAGATGGCAGACGGTGGACTCCAGCCTCCTCTGCCTGTGTGGACTGGAGACAAGGCATCCCAGACGCGGCTCGCATCTGCATTCTGATTGGCTAGGGTGGGCGTGAACAAGCTGACGCAGAGAAAGCCAGGCAGGAAAATGACATTTACACCGTCTATCAATTTTAAACTCCGAGCCTGTGTCTGTCTTTAAAAAAAAAAAAGGGGGGTGCGGTGGGAGGGGAGGGGGGTTTGTCTGGGGATGGGAGGCTGGCGTAAATAAAAAAGGAAAGGAACACAACGAGGGAAGAGCCGAACAAATAAATCGCACACACACCTGGAGCCAGCGGACTGTGAGCCTGTTGGTCTCGTGCATCAGGAGGACAGCAGGAGGATGCGAATCACTCACTTTGACTGACTGCATCACATTTTTCTCCGTTTGTGGAGGAATGTCCGCTTTTTATACGCTCTGTATATATCTGTGGGCTGGACTGGAGGCTGTGTGGAACGGAGACACTTACCTGCTGCTGCTGCTGCTATGTCTCTCGTCAGACTGATGTGATGGCTGTCCCTTACGGACGGGGATCCAGAGGCTGTGTGTCACAGAAAGAGTGATTTAGACCCTCTTCTTGGCTGCACCATCATCACGACCCCCTTGGATGTTCTCTTGATGTATTGCTGTGGTCTGGGACACTGGCGGAGAGAACAGTCCACCTATGTGAGTAACTGCAGCATGCCTAACGTGATTTTCTGCCACCAGGATGCTCTCGGGTAGAAAACCACTGCATATAAACAAACAATTTTCTTATTAAGGGTCAAAGAATACACTTTAAGCAGAACTTGAAAGTGTAAAATACTGGTACGCAGTGTCATTCTAAGCATCCTTAAAGTTTTCACTGATTTTTCTGTGTGTGTTACCTTGGGTGAAATTAGTACAGACTGTTTTTTTTTTACTTTTATGATTTCAAAATGGCAACCTGTTCCATCTGTAGCATTTAGTGATCCGAGGTCAGAACTGAAAATATCAGACAAATCACCTACTTCTAAACCACCACCGCAGTAATACTTCGAGCACTTCATCATTCATAACATTTGACGTATACGAGCACGTTTCAGCGGGAACTCGACTCAAACGTAGAAGGTCTAAAAATACACTCGCTGCTATTTTAAGCCACGTTTTTACTGCCACCTGGGCTGCCGCATGGAGAGAAAGTGAATGAGAGTGTGTGTAAAGAACAGAATGAGAGACGCGTGAGTCACTGTGTGTGTCATGATGAATGCCTTACCTAAATCCCCCCTAGATTTAGCTGCGCTTTTTAAACGAGAATATCCAGGCTGTACTACTGATGTCAGCGATATGAGTACTTGATATTAACACGTTTTCTTAATGCCTGTTGAACATAACAGAGACATTTTATGATTATTACAATACATTTCTTACATACGGTTCCTTTAAGAACACTAGTTAACAACATTAGTTAACATGAATCAAGAAAGAACAATACTTCTACAGCTAATTTCAGCATTTACTAAAGCATGGTTAAAATCCCAAGTTGTGTTTGTTAACATTAGGTAATGCACTTTATTAACCAATCAAACTAATCGAATGTCTGTTTAAACCGCAGAGCCCCTACACATTTGCGGTATGCACAGAGCATCGTGGGATACTCCTTCAAGCCAGTAATGACAAGGAGATGCATGACTGGCTGTATGCCTTTAACCCTCTGCTTGCTGGATCTATCAGGTACACCACAGCACAAATCAAAGTCTTTTAAAAACCTGTCATGCCAATATTTGTTTGACTTTCACCTTGTTATCAGGTCTAAACTGTCCAGGAGAAGAGCCGGTCAGATGAGGTTTTGAGCCCACTACGTGTATACCTTCTGTACAACTCTCCGAGGACAAAAAACAAACACAAAGGACTAACCTTGTAAATAGATCTACTGACAGATCCCTCTGTTTCTGTGCTTAATCCACTCTCTGACCCTCTGTTTCCTACATGTGTGTTCCTGCACCTGCCCACACTAGCACCAACTGTGCACCTTGTATCTTAAAGGCCCCTTTGTTTTGCATCTGCAGTGGCCTAAATATTCAACTTATAGCGCCAGGAGAACAGGCTAACTACTTTATTGGGGTAGAGATAGTACGCTTATGTAGTCTTTAGCAACATTTTTAGCGAAGCTGGTGATGGGAATTTCTAATTCTGAAGCTGTCAGCTCATGCAAACACATCTGAATTTGTTACGGTGAAGAGTGACGTCCATATCTTGGGTTCGTGGGAAAGTGGATCACATGGCCTTACTGTGTTACTCTATGGGTTTTAAAACGATAAAACTGGTCAGTATTTAAATCAGCAGACCATATGTTTATTCGTCTCTTGGCTATGGAAGATAGAATTGATCAATGATACGCAGTTCTTAGCAAGGAGCAGATGAATCACATCATGTTACGCTCTTACTCTCTTTAAGTGCAGTTCTTGGACACCATTCAACCCATCATAAATACTCATATACCTTTATAATGTTTCCCTTATATGGCCTTGAAATGCATAAAGTTTTCAAAATAACCAGGACGCATTAGGGAAAGTTTGGCTAAGGAAAAAGGATGCATTCTCATGTCTCTGAATGAGAACCATTATAAAGATTGGCCTATTTTTGTTGGAGTACTGGTCAGTAGATTTATCTGAAATGTATCATAATCCAGTCTAATATTTTATATAAAAATGTATCGGTATTCCCAAATGATCTTATATCTGTCTAATTTATTTTTAAAATTTCTATTAAAGTCTTATCTTGTTAGGAATTTATTTAACATGTTTTTATTTATTTCAGCATGTATTTATTGACAAAGACTGTAATATATTTGAAGAAGTACAGTGCAATTTCTGCATATGGCACTTTTTTATCATGAGTTGACTAGCCTCCCTTTTAGTGACCGCACTGCTCTCATTTCCCCCGACAAAGTGAAATGCATTTGGGGAACAGATTAGAAGTGAATAGCTGGGACAGCTGCTATTACATGTAGATTTCTTGAAGTTTACTTTTTAGATCAGTTTTGGTTAGGAAAACAAACAAAAACAAAACGCTTTTTGCGAGATTTATCAGGTTAAGAAAAATCATCAACCTTGCCCAAACTCCTAAATGAGTGTTTGTACAGTGGTCAGTCTTGGAAAATGGAATGTTTAGAAGTTTGTTATAACACTTTTTTTTAAAACACGCACCCTAGAGAGTGATGAGATATGATTTTGTGCCTCTCGCATCCTCTACTCTTTTTAAATTTGATCATTTCCATCATCTTAATCCCTGTGCGCTTCTTTAACAGGGTGAATGTCCACTTTAAGGTCTACTCATCGCTACACCACCCTTTCTCTTTGTGTGTAATCATTCCTGTGCACAGGCAAAAGCAGTTTTAGTTTTTAGTTTGCATATTGCACTTGCCCTACATCTGACTAGGTTTAGAGATTTCTAAGCATATCTACAGTAGATGGTGTAAATTATTTTTCTTAACTGATTTTACTTCACAAACTGATTTACTTTACAAATCTATTTATTCAGCCATCATGGACTGAATAAGCCCCACTGGTGTTATTGTTCCAATCCTCGATTTTGGTATTTTTATTCTTTTGTGATTATAATTATATAAAATATCTGACAGGCCAATACATGCAACACAATACATTTAAAATTCCACTTTCTAGTTTTAAAGTCATCTCAGGTATGATTGTTCTGCATAATGTCAATAGGTTTAGGTTGTGCAAACCCCATCAAACAGGCAACCGTCAGCATTGAGATTGCTGATAGCTGTTTAACTTCACCCACATTTTTTTATTTTTTTATATGAAACCAAATTTTTGAGATATATAATACCAACAGCTGTGATTTAGACACTTTGTAGTGCAAAATGTGGAGTTCTGTGGGTCAGGCCTTGACTTAGGCGACCACTGCAGCAGAGCCCATATCATTAGCCCCGAAGGCTTATTATAACGTGGTTTGGGTATACCTGCAGGTCACCTAAGATGACCTTTTCCTCCATGCCAGCATATTTTAGAGTTCAGATCAACAATTTGCAAACCTGAGGTTCCTTCAGGGCAGGGTTCAAGCATATCCACATGACTGAGGCCAGCCAACCTTCAGCACATGCCAGGTATAGCAAGAATCTGACACTGAACTAACTTCGTTTGAAAGCCTTGATCTTTATATGAATAAACCTCAAAGATTTACGTCTCTGTTCCCAAAAAAGTGGGTTTCTATGAACAAGTGGAGTTCTGCTTGTTTGTAAAAGCAGAAAGCAAAGTATTCTCAGTGGTTGAAGGTTCTCTGTTTATGAAAAATAATTACTGCGCTTTTCTTGCGATTTCTGTGTGTGTATCTTACTTCACTTTCATGACCAGTTCAGAGTAAAAGAAGCAATGCCACAACTTTTAGAAAAAAAAATAGTGTGTTAATAGTAATAGCAGGTGCATTTTTAAAATAAGAGAGAACAAAATTATTAAAAACTCTAGAGTTAAAAGAATCACTTTTAGTTTGAATATGCAAGCAAACGTGTATTGTCATGACTCTTTTTTTTTTTTTGTCTGCGCACCTTGTAGAAAGTAATGCGGAGAGCTGAATCATATTCTTTATATTATAGCCTGTCCTGTACCATTTCTACAAGCAATTTCCATAAAACATGTTTCAAGGCTTAAAACACTATATTCATTTTACCAACTCCCATGAAAGAATGAATCAGTTCTCATAATCAACACCAAATATTTGTGTGCTTCCATTCTCCTCTAATGCACTCCATTTATAAACTTTTTTTTTTTCTGTCGTTTTCTGTTTTATTTGCCTTGTATATAAACATGATTGCTGTGAATGGTGTCATATGCAGTTGTAACTGGTTTGTACCATCTTCAGTGGGCAGTAGTTTAATGTCTCTTTCTGAGTGTTGGAATTATGAGTCAAATGTTTGTGTACACTCAACACATTGTCAGATATGAAATAAATGTGGAACTTATGCAACACTATGAATGACTTTGTCTTTTGTGTGTGTTGTCAAGTTGAATGTAGGCTATCCTTGATTTTATATAGAAAATGTCTGGAAAGTATTTTCTTCTCAGAATTGAAAGTAAACATCTCACAATTCTGGCTTTTTTTTCATTCAATTCTAATTTTACATCTCAGAACTTTGATGTTTTTTTTTTAATTCTGAGTTTACTTATTTTAACCTCATTTTGTCAGTGTAAATCAGAATTATCAGAGATATTGCATCTTTTATTTTTGCATTATTTGCAAGCTTTTATTGCATTACAAGCTTCCATAAACATAGAGGCCGAAATGAAAAATGTACAGACAGAATGATAGACCTTCTGAGATTTAAAGGGATTCAGAAGACACATAAGCCCTCTGACTCTCCATTGACAGCAAGGGTCCTAATACAATAAACGCATAGAAACGGAAGGACATCATTCAAATAATCCATGTGACATCAATGATTCAACTGTAATTTCTTCTCCGTTGCCCTGGTGCCATTTTGGAAAGTCTAGCTAGCATGTACATGTGAAACAGTGCAAAGCCAGACTTAAACTGATTTAAACTGTCTGAATCGTTTCCTATGCCATTTTGTAGTACGTGCCTTAGCTAATATCTAAAGGAGCCGTATGTAAGAAATGTATTGTAATATCCATAAAATGTCTCTGTTATGTTCATGTCACGTTTCATGTCTGTTTAGTTCAGTTTTAGTCTGTGTTCTTGTATGCCTGTCTTAGTTTCGTTTTTCCCTGT
>JAUCMU010000042.1:11692649-11708169 GCA_032275025.1 Enteromius treurensis
TATGTGAGATGCTTTTTTTTCTTTCCAGCAAACTCCAAAATCTATTTTAGTGTGCTGTATAGAGCAGGGCAGTGTGGGAGTGTTGTGTGATATTGATGTGTTGGATGGATTGAACTTTCATGTTAAGCCTCTGAAGTGCACTTGGGAGGTGCTGCCTGTTCCAATTCCCTGCCATGTGTTCTTGGTTTCTGTTGTGTATCTAATCCCCTAATATGGATTACACTTGAGTATTTGTGTAAGAGACACAATTTAGATTTCATACAGGCTTACAAGACATTTCTTGTGGAAAAAGGACTCTTTGACTCACTGGTGGCGCTTGAGGGGTTGATCAAAGGTTATACCTACCGAGTTTTGTTTGTTTGTTTTTAGATTTGGTTTACATCAGTATGACATGGTAAGAAAAAGAACTGACTCAATCAGAAATCGTTTCATAAAGAAATCATTAAATGGAAATGCTATCACTTAGTAGCTTAACCTGACAAGATGAAATATTAAGGATTTAATATGAGAGGAAGGGTTGGAAACATGGCCTAGTTCAGCATTGGCTTTAATGTTCTTCCAATACAACGTTCATGTCTTGTTTTTCTTTGGCAGATATTGAACTTGAGTGAACTTGAATTATATTAAGTGTTTGTCTGGCTATTGGCAGTGGCTAATGGCAGATCACCCCTCTCTGTCATGATCCTGCCAGGATACTGGAGACAGGATGGCAGCAGATGAAGGACATACCTTTGTTAATGCCAATTTCTGGCATTCAAATGCACCACATTATATAAATGGAAAGGCTGAGCAAACCCATTCTATTCTGTTTGATAAGTGAGCTTTTCTCACATTTCCTCACTTGATTTATGTGCACACATGACACCTTGGCAACAAGCTCATGTATTTCACAACCCTTTGTAGCAGGAAGCATTTTATAGTTTTATTTGAGGAATCATGTGTTACATGATTGGCAAAGCCGAAGAGATATTGAATAAAAGGAATTAAAAAAAAAATACCTCACCCCAAACTGAAAACTATAAAAGTTATTTTGAATAAGTGAGTAACCAAACAATTCTGGTCCTCATGGACTTCCAGGTGTTAATTAGATAAAAGAAATTCACACCAGTTTGTAACAGCTTGAAGGTGCCAAATGACGAGAGAATTTTTATTTTTGGGTGAATTATCCATTTAATGCAGGCACAAAAGTTTTAAAGTTTTTTCAGCAGGGGTGTTGATTTGATTTGAACTCTGGCAATGCTGAAGAGTAAGCTTCCTCATATGACCGACTGATTAAAAAAAATGGTGTGGTTTACCTGTCATCCACACATGTAAAGTAGATTGATAGTTCAACTAGAATAGAATATATGAAGTATTTTTAATACCTACTATTAATTAAACAGAAGTGTAAACATACGCTAGACAAATGTCTTGCACATGACACAGTGTTCTGCGGCGCTCAAGTATAAATTCAAGTGTTCCTCATTTTTAAAGGGAAAGCTGAGTAACCTATAACTTAACAGAAAATATATTGTACATCTATAGTTCAGATCTTTTCAGATTGTATACGGTCTAGACCTTAATGCTGAAGAAACCAAGTCAGAGAAATATTAATCTTTACCCGCTGACCGATTTTGGGGCCCTAAGCAAATTCAAGACTTGAGTGCCCTTTGGTGCGCTACCCTAACTCCTAATTAGAGACGGTTAGTGTGAGCTGATGGTAATGAAAAGCATGCTCTTTTGCAGTATTCAGTGCTTTGTCCTATTCCAGAGGCAGGACAGAGACGGTTTGATCAGTGCTGGAGGATTATGAGCATTGCTCATACTGTTTTAGAGAGACATACAATCTGTCTGACAACACTGGACAGGACATGCCCTGTGCTCCACCTTATTCTTTCTACCGTTTTAAATCTCCTCTCCCAGCTGTTGGGTGGGCAGGATTGGCCGCTCTTGAGTTCCTGCCTCCAGCACTATGGGGCGGAGACTCATCCAGATGTTACGTTGCATATTCATGCAGTATTTTAATGCATTGCCAGTCAGAGGGGCTGAGGAGGAAGGAAACGATAGACAAGATAACCAAACTTTAATTTTTTTTCGTTATGTCCCAGCCATGCAAGTTGCTGTACACATCATGTAGGTGGTGGCTGATGGCCACTGTTTATCATCTCAAAGCCTAATTTCAGTGGGACCAGGCATCAGCACTAATGGGCCACAGATCTCAGAGGTGAACTTGGAACTTGAGGGCATCAGTCATCGATTCTCCTTGTCCTCTTTGCAGAAATGCCCAGAACTATTAAGAATAAAAACGTCTCTTGGGTGAGTACTGTTTGGAACTAAAAGTGTAAACCCTGAGGTACGTTGCATTTGTGTGTCTAGTTAAATTGTCCTTCGAAGTACATGGATTTCATTGGGAAAATTGACTTTAGATGAACTTTTGGTTGCACAAAGCTCTCTATTGACAGCTGTAGTTTGTGATTAGAATGATATGACTTGTTTAAAAAGGTCATCGTTAGTATAAAAAGATGGCAGAATAACTTGTGCTACAACGTTAGCCGTTATGCGTCATTTAATTTAGCTTGACATTATTAGCACAGTGGTCTTGCGAAAGTGGTTTGAGGTTTGAAACAGCACAAAACGCAGCTCAGCTAGACTAAAAATTGCTCCATAGTCCCTGAAGACCCTACAACTTTGATTTATAATGCCATATTCAAACAGATTTGAAGGGAAAGATGGTTTCGTTCCAGGACGCATTTCAAACAGGCATAATGAGTGACCTGAATGCTGTTAAGAACAAGGATTACTAAGAAATAAATAAATAAATAAACCCTCTCAGAAACACAAATTAAGCTCTTCTGTAGTATTTTAAGCAGACAATCAGATACATCATCTTAGGTATAAAAAAGAAGCCAATATTCGAGTTTGTTATGAGAGTAACTTCAGTTTGCAGTCCTATATGACTCACTTTCTTCTGTGGACCCCATTGACTTTCACTGTATTAAAAAAGTTAAATAATTTTTTTAAAATAAAAGATAATTGAAGATAATCAGACATGTTATGACATTTGAATTTTTATATTAAAAGACATAATAAAATGATATTTTTGTATGAACTGTCACTTTAAGAACTATGGAGCTGTGGAGTTAAAATTTGCAGTTCTCCCACTGAAAGGCTGATCATTTCTGGTGTGATTGTAAGGTCAGACAGATGTTTGTCTTCCAGCTGGATGTGTGTGTGTGTGTGTGTGTGTGTGTGTGTGTGTGGTTGAATGGTCCAGAGGAGAGAGGTGCAGAAGCCGGAACTCCAGCAGTGCATGTCTGCTTCGTTGTGCCCTTCTGAGCAGTGTATTACTGAGCATGGCTTTACACTGCACACACCCCTCTGTAAGAAGCTTATAGATTTACTGTGTGTGTGTGTGTGTGTGTGTGTGTGTGTGTGTGAAAAGTATAATCCAACTGCATGTGCTTTCACATGCATATAAGTGCATGTTCATTCCCATGAGCATGAATTTGTGTTTGTGTGTAATATTTATGTATGCTAAAATGTGTAGGTCTATAAAATATATATATTTTTAAACAAGTCAAGAGTTGTATCCTGATACGGAATGCATTAGTAAAGTATTAGCAATGTTTCAGGTAATGCAATCCATGCTAGAACAATATAGCAGACATTTTTTATGGTTAACGGATGCTCGACAGAAATCCTATTCTGGTAGCGCAGCTGACGTACAGTGTCTCACGCTAAGATTTGTCACCTAGTAATTTAGTAAGTGCATCTGTGTGCTCACAGTATGATCATGACTGCTTGTGTGTGGGGGGGTGGATGACATTTAAAAGTGATAAATATAAAAAAAAAAAAATATATTTTTTTTTATTGTTCATGCTCTTGGCTACTATTATGTAAAATTACATAATTGTGATTTTTGTCACTTTTACAAGTCCATAAAAATGTTATTCTTTAATAGTTAAAAAAATGAAGACTCATTTCCACTGAGTATAGCATTTAACATTAATTTGTTTTAACTAAATTATAATCAAAAGACAATTTTTGTAAAAGTCAGTTTTATAGGTTGTTATAGTGTTTTGCCTAATATATTTAATAAATATGGATCTAAACAGAAATAAGCCTAAATAAATCAATTAATTAAATAATTCAAGATAGTATCCAAAACATCTGAATGATCCAAAGATACTGTCTATGCCAAAAGAACAGGAACTGAAGGCACAGTGTTTAGTGTCTTATATTTATGTTTTCTACTTTCTGACTTCCCCTGCAAGGTCTGTGTTAGTGCATTCCCATTACATAATCCTCTGTCCCCATAATGCTTCACTCAACCATATATATATATATATATATATATATAGATAGATAGATAGATAGATAGATAGATACTGAATTCCGGATTTCACTGTCTAGAGTTTTCATTTATTCATCTATCATTTTTAAAGCAAATTTGAAAAGAAATACATAAGTAAAAACAAATCTCTCTCTCTCTCTCTCTCTCTCTCTCTCTCTCTCTCTGTCTCTCTCTCTCACTCGCTCTCATAGGATCACAATCACTTACTCTCAGGTGTACACCTTTAATACCCTGTCATCTGATTAGTGGCAAATATAGGTCATCTAGAAAGATGTAGTGGTCTTTAGTGGGTTACAGTGTTAGTCTTTAGAAATTATAGCATCAATAGAAGTTTCCAGTACTTCCTCAATTACTGTAGATCTGTTGTGACAGGGTTGTGGTCAACAGGGAAAACATTCCTAAATGCCACTAATAGATGGTATCTAACCAAATAACTGTGTTGAAGTTAGGAAAACAATACAAATGAACATACTTTTTATAATATTTATGTAATTTTTTTATAATGGAGCAGAGAGCATGTTGTATGTAAGCTGTGTCCAATCAAACTACAGTATTTAGCTAGACTCACCTTTCACTTTGTAATATAGCTAATGCTAATATATTTGGCCCAGTGTTTGCTCCATGTGTGAGGCCAGTGAATCACACTCCTGCTGTTGTTTATGCATTTAAAATGTCCAATTTTCTGTCATGTTTTGTTAATAATTTGCATGTTACTTAGACTGTGCCATCTGATCTGATCTAAAAATGTCTGATTTTAAGAAAATATTGATCTAAACTAGTGCTGCCAAATGATTAATTGTTTCTTTAAATTATATCTGTAAATCTACTATGTATATGCAATATGTGTATATAAATACACACACGTAATGTATTTAAAACATGTATATATATATATTATTCTTATATTTTATATAATACATAAAAATATTTACTGTATAAACATAAACATTTTAATTTTTTTTATAATTGTGATTAATCGCTTGACAGCAATAATCTAAACACGTAGTTCTGGTCAAATCTCATTGGTTGAGTGGCATTCTGAGAGTGTTCATATAGTAGTCCAGAGCAATGGTTTTTACCAGTAAGTGGCGACAAGTGGTTGTCAAGGCTCAGACTCATTTACTCTACCGATAAATTTATTGTACAGTTTACCTATACTTACTATTTCAGTAAGTGTTATATGTAAAAAAATAAATAAATAAATTTTGTATTTGAGCCATTGAGTCATTTACTCCGATTGTTGTGGTTCTTTCGGGAACGCCAATATAGTGTCCCTGAAAGAATACATACATCTAGGAGACGTCTATTTGATGTCTGCATTTATTAATGTATGCAAGACGTATTATTTAGGTTGTTTGCTCATCTGCAATACGTCTATTGGACGTCTCCTTTTAGATGTCAAATAGATGTCTTTAAGATCTTTATTGTTTAGAACGTATGTAAAACTGATATCTGTAAGATGTCTGCCAGACGTTTTAGACAGCAGATGCTTTCCAGATCAAGAGATCTTTAACAGACATCTTGTAGACGTATATGTGCTATCTGGGGCGTTTATCTGCGACATTAAACAATTTTAGTTTTTCAATAATGTAGCAATCCCTGCTCCCCAGGGCTCATATCTCTACTCATGACTAGTTTTAAATCTACTGATTGGTCTGTGAGGTTTAAGTGTAGTTCTAAAGGTGCAAATAGGGATTGTCAAACATCAGTATCTCCATATAAAAACATTATGAGTTGTCCAAATATATATCATATACCAAATAGCAGTTTTGCTAATCGCACAGGTTTGCAGCTCGTGCTTGGAGCAACAGATGCCACGCTGTGGAATAAAGCCCTTCAGAGCGGGGGAGGGTGGAGGAGTAGTGTGGCGGCAAACTCCACTCACAGCGAGAGCTGCTCACACTGCTCGTGTATCCACTCATGGAGAGACTTTCGGTGCTCATTGTTTGCGATAACTATCAGAGAAACCCGAGGCTCACAACTTTATGATTTTCACCAAACGCAAAACATGCCGTAAAACCTGCTTAGGGCTCATCTGACAAAGTTGGCTGGCTGTCCTGGGACGGAACAGATTAAAGGGGATAGTACATGGATATTTCTCAGTCGCTGGTCAATCTCGGCTGTGAGAACATAAAATTGACCACTACTTAAGCTGTTAATCGTGGAGAAACGAAAAGGAAAGCGAGCAAGTAGGCATGCCACCCAAGAAAAAGGTAAAACGTCTTGTGTGTTAGTTCTTCTGTGTTTGTGAGGGAATGATGGTGAGGTAGACATGAGAGTGCCATTCGAGGAGAGTGCCATCTGTTGCTTTCAGCTGTAATCCATGTGAGCTTGAGCTGCTATGCATCATTGCTTTTATGTACCATAGACAATGCGCTGTGTGTGGACCAGCACTGGGGTATAGAGTGCTCTGCCTATGCTACATGTTTTCTATGTCAAAAGTAAAATTGTCCTGAGGTGTAACCTCCACGTGACAGGTTGCACAATCATTGCGATGCTGAAAGTGATGGAATTGTGCTGAGCAGTGTTATGAACATAATCCTTTTCCAATTGTCAGGATTACAAAACTCAGCTGTTTCTCAAATTATTTCTAAATATAGAACAGGTGTGGGGTTTTTTTAATTTTTATTTTTTGGAAGTTTATATATTTTTGGAAAGTACTGAACGACTAGTTTGCTTTACTACATACTTAAAATAAAAATAAAAAATCCTGACCTGTCAAAGTGGCATTAAACAATTCCCTTGCTTGTATATTTTTCCGCCATGATTTCCAGTAGGAATGCCTAAACATCAAATATTTTTTCAATTCAAGTATGCACTAAAAATAATTATTTCAAAGTTTATTTTTTCATTCCCCAATTGGCATTTTCTAGTTTCTTTTTCATACTGTAGTTGGCATTTTCAAAGTTTAAATGAAAAGTATTTTTCATATCACAACTGGCAGAAAAATAAACTTTTAAATACTGTGTCTGATTTAATTTGCCTTATCATCCGGTTTAAACTTTTTTAACTAGAAAACAGACTCTAAAAAATGAAAAGCAGCACCTTTTGATTGCTGAGAAAAACCAAAAAATTTAGTTTTAAATGTAGTTTTGTAGCTGCAGGTCGTTGAGGATGTGTGAAACTCTAGTCTGCATCAGCAGTGTTGTCCATTGGACAGGACGAGTTTGCATTTGTCTCTTTCTCTCCAAATCCTGGATTGACGCATGCCATCTTAATCTCCTTACAGAGAAGCAATCATGACCAGGAGGCAACAGCGAGAATAAGAGACGTAATGTTCATGAGTGTCTCTCCCATCGGTCTTTTAGTACAGAATGGGCCGGATCCTTACCTTTTTATACATTGCAGCGTAGGTTTATAGGAAAACACTAAAATCATCTCTAAAATCTGATCATTGTGATAAACGCTCCTTATCAGTGTTTATTGTGTTATGATATCTGATATTTCAAGTGGAGATGTGAATAGTTCCGTCTTCTGTATTTGATGGTTTTCTGTCTGTTTCAAGAGGATAGCCTTATTTACTAAAAAGTACAAGTATAAGTTAGTTATAAAAATCTACACATTCATTACTGTAAATTGTACAAACAGTAACAGTTGGCATAGCCTAGAATACAGAGCAGTTGTATACCTGGGCGACCTGCCAGAGCTCATTTAGCATCAGTCAGGAAATCTTAATCTTAGTCTTAATTAGATTAGGAGGCAGTTTCAAATAAGAAAGTGTGCTGCTCCTCCATCCACATTTTGTCCTCTGTTTTTTCCACTCCGAAAAACCTCATGGACCTCTCAGAAAATCATAACATATTTTCCGTCACCCATGCATTCACCCGAGACCAAGCTGAACGTAGCCCTCAATCTACTTAAAAAACTAAAGTCTCAGTTTTTGTTTTTAATTTCATATAAGCATGGTACTGTCTGATGTCATTTTTTAGAGAGAAAAAAACATTTTGACTAAATTTCCGGCTCCTGCTGTACTCCCGGTGTTGAAGTGAAAGGTGCTGACTCACTAAATGGATCTGACCCAAATCTCATGACATGTTCTGTGGTGTGCTAGCAAGAGTCACACAGGTTGCAGTAGGTGGATGTTGGAGCACAGCCCAGAACTCAAACCATTATAGCACTGGACTAAAAAATCCACTAGTGTGATACTGTGACGTACTTGTGTCTATTAATCACAATCTTTTAACTGTCCTAATCAGTTTTTTTAAAGTGCTCAGTACATTGAGTTGTTTTGTTTTATGAAAAATCCAAAAAATGTAACGATTATTACAGTATGTTGTAGTTGGAAAGTGGGAAGTCTAGATTTTAAGTCATACACCTCATGTGAAATTTACTGCATAGCCAGCACATTTCCTTTTCTGGAGGTTTCCATAGCAACGTCTGTTCTCGCCTCGATCCCTTACAGCTTTTAGTGCAGACATACACACACAGTTCTCTATTATATTGATGAGGAATTATAAAATCTTTTTTACTCACTTGTATTTCGTAATATTATCAAGCTGGATTACCCTTTTAGTAATACAATTATATATTAAACAATGGGCCTCTTAGAAAATACAAATTTGGCCCTGTGAAAAACTCATTATGGAACTTTATTTTGGTGTAAAGCGAGTTCTGATTCCACTGTAACAGTGTCAGCAGAGTGCAGTGCAGCAGAGTGATGGTTATATTTTGCTACTTTAGGACCTGGACAACCTGCAACACTCCAGACACTTCTTAAACAGATTGTCTGACGGTCTGTGCATGAGCAGAAGTCTAATGGAGTGATGCAGCAGGACAATGAACCATATCTGATCAAAAAAATCTAACTGAATGCTTTGGAGTGGCCTAGTGAGAATCCAGACTTGAATCCAATAGAGATAATGGAGAGAACTGCCCATTGCTCCGGGTGTGTGTTCACAGTGTGTGTGTGTTCATTGCTGTGTGTGTGTGTGTGTGCACTTGAATGGGTTAAATGCAGAGCATGAACTCCAAATATGGATCACCATACTTGGCCACACTTTCATTTTATTACAACAGCAAATGGTTTAAAAAATGAGACATTAAATGAAGTGTCTAAGGCTCTCTTTGTGCGTTGTTACATTTTGATTGATTTGTTTATTTGCAACTATTTAGTTCTCCAAAGAGGAATATTACTAAATACTTTTTTTACACCCCTGTAGGTCAGGTTTGTCTTGCAGGGTATTCAAATCTGATCAATTATAGGTCTCTTCAGCAAGGCAATGGAAGTTTCCACATCGGGGCATTTTTATACCATGTTACCTGATTGGCTGACGTCATAGTGAGGGTTGGTGAGGGTAGGTTTAGGGCTGGGATTAGGTCAGGGGGATCATGATTTGATTACATGATTGAGAAATACCCAGCCGTTTGAAAATGCTCAGAAATTCCGAAACACCCACTTTTGCTCTGCAGAGACCTCAATCTCAATCTTATAGCTGACGCTCACTTTGTGGTTTGTTAATTGGTATTGCACTAAGCCAATCACAGACTCATCTGTATCCTTTGAAAATTAAAGAACACTGAAGTCCAGTGTCTGGTTTACACAAAAACAAGTGCGATATATATCTGCAGAGCTGGGTAGTAACTGATTACATGTAATCTGGAGAATTATGAAAATTAAGTACTTTTAACTAGATAGAAATTACACTTTAAAATACAATAGCAATAAATTATCCATAATTTTTCTTTTTCATAATTGAAAATGTATTTTCTAAAATAGCCCATCGCATTTTTACAGTCAGAAAGTCTCATTATTTATTATTTGCATGTAATGCAGGGAAACTTTCACCTGATATATTTACTTTTATATTTTACTTTACTAGATTTTTTCATTTTTAATTATTTTAATGCATAAATTATTATATTTGGGTCAATGATGTATAAGGATTTTAGACAAATACAAAAATAATAATATCTTTTGCAATTGTTCAAACATTAAGAATGTTGTATGCGCATAAATTCACAATAGAGTTGTAAATTAAGCAATCTTAGTGTTTTTTCATCTGTGATTAAAAAATTATTTCATGTGGTGCAACCGTGATTTATCTTAAAATTAATTAATTTCCTTAACATGCATAATTGTTTTTAAAGTTCCAAATAAATAAAGTGTTTAGAGTTTAAAGTATACTAAGTACTTATAAAAAAATATATTTTAATGATTTTTAATAGAAAAATTAATTACTTTTAATATAAATCACGGTTGCACCACCTGACCTTTTTTCAAGCTATGGCCAGTTCACCTGAACACTAAAATCACTCCATTTAAAAGTAAAAAACTTATGTGAACACAACATTCACAAATACTTTTTTTTTTTTTTGTATTTGAACAATCTCAAGTTTGCTTGTCGTAAATCCTTGATTGTCATTGACTTATTTACATGTTTCACAGTTCTCTAATGTTGGTTAATGGTCACATGACATGACGCATATAAACAAATTAAAAATAGTTTTTTTTTGGAATTGTTTTATATTGATATTATTTAAAAATTACTTTTTTTATGGTTTAATTGTTTATTTGCTTTTCATTAAACTCACAAACCCCCTGCAGTTCCTTTACGAAGCCCAGTTTTTATAAATCGAAAAATAATAATGCAGTGATTAATATAATGATACTCCCTTTGAATACCACGAAGAGGCAATACATCAAAGAAAATGAATGTAAATGATCCAAATCCCCACTAAACTCAGTAGTTGGAAGAGCGTCTTGGTGAGCGTGGCATTGGTTAATAATTCAGGAGCGTTTTGTACTGCTCTCTCCGTGACATTGATTTGCAGGAGAGGCGGCACTGAGTGAACAGATGTCTATGGCAGACATGAGTAAACAAAAGCGAGCACCTCTACATGACTGTGCCCATGGGAAAAGCACCCTCCGCTCCCCACCCTCCAATTATCCCAGTCTCCTCTAATTCCTCATTTTATTCATTCCTTTTCTCAATCTTGTTTCACCACCTTTTCTGCTAATTAACCTCATTTCTTTCAACGCAAACTATGTTTTGCTGCATGCCCTTGAGTCGTTTCTCCAGTGGGTCCTGCGTTAAGCCTGTTTATTTTAAACACTTGTAAGCACAAAATTTATTAATAACAACATTCAAGCTCACATTGATATACTTTTTTTAAAATGATTTACAACCTTTACAACTTTAGCTTTGATGTGATCATGAAGTTAAGACTTGAAGTTAAGGTCTGCTGTTTACCAGCCAAAAGTAGTCAGCTAACCAGCACTTCAGTACCCAAAACACAACATATGCACAAGACCAGTAGTGTTGGATTTTTTTAGCAAGGTTATCAGCCTTATATTAAGGTCAGAATGAGGTTGTGGGACTGCTTGCCACCGGTGTCTCTCGAGGGGCTTGTCACGGTGCCATTCCTGTCAGCGAGTTAGTGTGCATGTGAGCATGCGTAGGTGTGCCTTTGGGAGAGAGTGTGCTTTGTGTGTTTCAGTCATCATGACTTTTACATGACATTGTGAAACTGTTTTACAATTGGAAAGTTTAACTAAAAATGGACTGAATTTTAGAAATGCAAATGACTAAAATGTGGTTTGTTGACTCAAAAGCATATGTCGTGTGGGTAATTAGGCTGTGTATTGAAAAAAAAAAAAATCTATTAATTATCTGAAAATATATTTTTTTAAATCAGTATATATATATATATATTTTTAAAATAGCTACTGTATGGATGCTGTATTCCCATCTAATATTAAGACAAATTTACCTGAGAAGCATAAATATTAAGATATTTTTTCAGAGTATATTTTCCTTTTTTTAAGTTTACTTTTCCTACTCATTTGGCATGTGTTTTGTTTGTTTTATTAGTTTTTTTTGTCTGAATAATGAACCTCACCATATTTTTAAAGCAAATTATGTTTTAACAAAAATGATTAATACATTTATTTATTTATTGGCAATGCAAGGCCGTATATTCTACAGCTTTGAATTCTCATGAAAAGATTTTGAAGGTTTCAAACCATAGTGTAATATCTAATATTAAATAATTCAGCATGAAGATTTCATATAATCACTGCTTTTCACATCTCTGGTTTAAAAATATTATGGACACTGTGTTATGGATTTTTTTTTAGAATGCAGTCTTTTATTTTGTGTTAGCACTTTGCATAGATTAGTGTTGAAAAATGATGCTCATATCAATTTACAAGCTCAATTTGACAGAGCTAAATGGTTTTACTTTGAGTTCTTATTGCCTGACATCACTGAGAAATTCTCTGCATGACTTTGAACACTGCCCTTTGTGAGGAGTTGCTAATAAAATTTGATGAAGGAGCACTGAAGGCGAAAGCTTGGGATAATTTGTGGCTTTGATAACACTGTCATTATATAGTGGAGTGATCTCTACTGAAAATGACACATCAACGCATTTGCCTCATTTGATGATTTTATGACATCATAATGACAATGTCTTTGTACCTGGTTAGAATTCTCTCTGCTTTTATATTTAGTTTTATTATTTTTCATTATAAAGGCAGCACAGTTTAATCTTAATCATCTCAACTCTGTCACAGATATGTCTTGTGAAAGGGAATTAAATTATAATAATGCTGGTTCTTACTCTTGTTTGAAAAGGGTTCGGCGGACCGTCAGGACTCAGGGGCCACTGAGGAGAAGGAGAAGAATGCCCAAGTCCAGCTGGAGAAGGCCAAGGTAGATTGCAAATCCATAATTCTCTCAGCTGCCCGTTCCTGCTACCAGTGACGTTGGCCACAAGGACCGAAATACATCACAGCTTTAGATGTGCTCATAAATTTTGCACGGCTCTTTTTCCTCTGTCAAAGTAACAAGGTAGCTGTGTCAAAAAGCTAATCACCAAATGCCTTGGTTGAAACAGTGCATCAGTGTTAAATCTTGAGCTCTACAAAATCAATGCTTTACACGCGACTGACGGATTACCTTTTCTTCTGTTCCTTTACACAGTCCAAAAACAGATAAGAAGCACCGTGGCAACCATGAATGAGCAACAACAAATGCTCCGTGTTTTATTATCGGCTCTTTACAGAGTCCAGTTTTGCTCGGCTTTAAAAACTGAATGAAACCCACTTGTCTGTGTCAGTGAACTCCCTGAGGTCCTTTTTTTAATTAAGGTACTGAGCAGACAGCATCACGTCCTGCTTCGGTCCACCGTCTCCCACAGAGCATCGTCTTCTAAAAACAAGGCTAGACGCAGCTAGACTGCCATTGTGTTGACATTTGACTTTCTTTTAATTAAATACTAAATTATAAAACAACAAATTAATAGAACGAAGCAGGTACTTATCGTTGTATGATTTATTTATTGTTGTATTATTACTCGGGTAGCATTTTTAAATATAGAAACTTGGATAATTCATTTTTTAAAGATAAAAAAAGTTGTATATTAATACTTAAGACTTAGGTTAGATATTCTACATAACTAACTGACTATAAAAGCATGATCCTATTGAACAAAAACTGCATATTCTGGTTAGGTATGTTTTGGAGCATAGAAGCTGGTTTCAGCTGGTTCTTAACTGGTCCTGAGCTGGTTTAACCTGGTCCTGAACAGGAGCTAGTTTCTTAGGTCCAGCACATGACCATCTTAAACCAGCTTATAACCAGCTCAACACCAGTTTAGGACCATGTTAAACCAGCTCAAACCAGCTACCATGCTTCAAAACATACCTAACCAGCAAAATCCTTCAGCAGGTGATATAGAAGATTGAATTTTATCACTGCTTTTCACATTACTGGGTTAAAACTTTGCCATTGATTAGTATTGAAAAACTATAAACTGTTAGACTTCCATTGTGCTGACATTTAGACTTTTTTGAATCAAATACTAAATTATTATATAATAACAATTAATTAGAAACATAAGGTTACAGCATCGTAAAATATGGACACTTTTTAAAGAAAAAGATGTACCTTGTAATCTGTAATTCTTTAATTACATTTATATATTTATTTTGATGTAAAAACTTAAGTCAATCAATCAATACGATTTTGAATATAACCTTTAACCTATAACCTTTTTACCCTAATACTCCTTAATATTTTAATGTGAAGTCTGCAAAGCAACTGTTTATCACAGAACCTCAGTTGCTACTCTAGAATTGTCCTTTTGTCCTGTTAATGTAAATATGTGTAAATATGGATAAATCACATGCATTGATCACATGATCACATGTTGCTTACCCTGCTGCACTTCATATAAATTGCAAATTTTACAGCACTCGAAGGACAAGTTTTAGGTCTTTGCAGATTAAATTAAAATAAAATGATCTTGTGTGCATTCAGTCTCATCCTATGTATACACATCCACACTGTCTTTAAGCCTCGTATAGCTGCCTTTAGACTGCATTGCCCTTTATTATGCTGATATAGAGCTCTTTGAGAATGAATTTGTGCATTGCAATTGGTTTGAAGGTAAATGAATGAAAGCTATTATTAGTAACTTGCCCGGGGCAATGCAGCACATGTGCCGTTGCTCAAACCAGTCGTGGTTTTGTTCCCGCACTCATTTAAAAATATCTGTCTGCTGCCGTTCACTCATACACAACATCAGATTTACAAATAATCTCACCATAAACAACAACTTTACTTGGAGATTCAACTACTGGTACAACTACAGTTGGAGATTCTGTTTACTGAACTGAATTGCATAATGTAGAAGTTCATGTGTTCACAAAACTTTCTGATGCAAAGTGTCAACAGTTTGTTGTGTTATCAAAATGTAGAGATATTACTCTTTTTTTTTTTTTTTTGGTGATTATTCAGTTTAGGCCTGTTGCTTTTGCCGTACGCACAAACTTCACCTACACTCCTGCAGATGATGACAACGTCCCCATACCAGGACACGGGGTTTCTTTTGAAGCTAAAGACTTCCTGCATATCAAAGAGGTCAGTGTGTTCCCAGATCATCAATAACACTGAAGTAAATTAAAGTAATCAAAGGTATTCTTGTGAATGTCGATTTCATCAAAAATATCTTCATTTGTGTTCCAAAGAAGAACAAAGGTCAATATAGTCAAGTAAGATGGTTTTTAAATAGAAAATATTGGGTTTTTAGTCACACTTTATATTAGGTGGCCTTAACTACTTACATCAAAAAATAAACATATTGTACTTATTGCGGTCATATTGTATTGCAAAACGTCTAGGTTACTATCGTAACCCACGTTCCCTGAAGGAGGGAACGGAGACGTTACATATGGGAACTCGC
>JAUCMU010000042.1:11720665-11734845 GCA_032275025.1 Enteromius treurensis
GCATTACCACAAGGAAACGGTCGTACGCCAAGCTGGAATCTGACGTGGAGATAAGTACTTTTCCACGTCAAAGACGGATTTGATCGTACGAACACTCTAAGATCAAATCAGTGCGTAAGAAAGTTTTATAAATGAGGCCCCAGGTTTCTACATAGCTACTTTTCTTCTAAGAAAAAAAAGCAATATTGGGTAGTAGCCATGTAGTAAGCAGGTTAACATAAAGCCATTATGGCAAAGTAAACCCGATGAGACCTGTCATTGTTTTCTTTTTTTTATTATCATTATTGTATTTTATTTTGTTTAAAGATAGTGATCGACTGACCATCTCTTACATATTTACAAGTAATTGGACATTATAAAACACAGTTCTATTCAGCGATCTCAATGTTGCCAATCAATGATTTGTTATCTTTACTATCTGAATAAACAGCATCTCTGTTATTATACGCAGGGTTTTCAAATGTAGGCAATAACTGTTTTCTTGAGTTTCTGTAGTACATGAAAGCTATAGCTCCCAATATGCCAATCACTACAATACTCAAGAACGCAGCCAAACCCCTGTTGACCTTGTGAGGATCAGGACCTGGGAAGAAATAAGAGATAAAAATAATAAGAAAGGAACTATCATCAAACTGCAGTTTTTTTATATAGCATATGCACATTTGCGAATCATTCTATTTTAAAGTCGAGAGGTTGTTGTTTTCTTGATACAAAATGAGATTTTGAATGCACAAAAAATGCGCAAGTACAGTCTTTAAGAATAAGTCATGATATTACCTTCATTCGCAGCCTTGGTGGTAGTACTTATTACTGTAGCAAAAAAAAAAACAATGTTATATATAACATCTACATAACACATGACAAATGATATAGACAAATCATTTCCCATTCATTTACTATTATTTATTACTATTATTATTATTTATTTATTTATTTATGTCAAGTTTTATTCCAGGGAGTAGATTTTCGTCTTTCCTAAAATATTGTTTTGAAAATATAGGGTAAATTCTCTGGACCTGCTGTTATTTGATAATAACATATTTTGGTAACACTTCAGAATAGGGGGTCAGAATAATGCCTTGGTTAAGCATTAATTAATGGTTAATTTTTCACAACTTAGCATTAGTTGAGCAAAAACACATATTTTACTCATAACATTAGTTATGAAACTCAATCTTCTGTTTCTCTAAGAACTTTGTGTTCCCCTAAGTTACAAAACATCACAAAAAATACTATTTAGAAACGTACCTTTGGAAGTTTTGCAGATGAATGGTGAGAGTGAGTATTCACAATGTCGTTTTTTCCATTTATTCGTTTTGGTAGAGATTAATGCACACTCAGCATTCCAAGAATGGTCATGATAGTCATCTTCATAATCATTCACTTCTGCCCAGTTAGTGTAATCTACCACGGTATTGTCTGACCATAACCAGTGACCTGCGTAGTTAGGTAACCCAGGGTGAGTTCATATAAAACCAACACTTTTTTTAGGAATACACTATCAATGTAAAAACTTGGGGCCACCAGAAAAGTGTTAAAACACAAGAGATTCTTGTATATAAATGTATATTTGGTGTATTACCTTTCTGGTTTTGGAAAAGCCCAATCCAAAAGTCTTTGAAACTCTCAAGGAGCATGACGTTGTTCTCTATAAACTTCTGTTCTCCTTCATCCCTAATGCTGACAAGAGTTGCTCCTGAAAACCGAAGTGCAAACTTTCTTACTCGTTTGTTCTTTGCATCTGCCATGCGCAGTAATTGCGTAAACAGCTTTTTAAATCAATTTATATCCTTACCCCATGTCATACAGAGTCTAGCTGCTCTGCTCCATGGTTTCATGTCTGTCACAAACGTATAGCAGTTGTCTTTGAAAGGTATCCACCTCACTGGACTGTTATCTTCTACATGTGGGCAGTGCCCAGGGAGCTGTGCTGGAACAGTCGGGGGAATGTCTGTGGAGTACGTCACAACAAGAGAGTGTTTACCAAGCTGATACTAGTATTATCCATTCAGTCTGTGGATGTGCATTGGCTTTTACTTTTTGTATCACAAAGCTTGTGTGTGTTTGCATGTGTGCATTTTACTGACATGCCATGTGGGTGTTGGACAGTGTCTTTATAAATATAATGAGGGATCATTGATTCAGTCATTTCATTCAAATTATTCAGGAACAAGTGACTGGCTTTCGAGGTGAGTGACAGGATGTGTACAGGACGTGATGGATAATAAGCTTTCCAATGCATTCTAAAAGTCTAAAAAAAAATCTGACAATAAAGGTATCCATAATTATTATTTGCTCTATACACACTTGTGTATCTCACCTGTTGTTTTCTCACAGACACTGTAGTAGGTTTGATTACAGAGAGTTGTTTTCCATTCTCCATCCGTGTCCATGTATACACAAGGGAGGTTGGGCCGTGGTTCAGAAGTAGCCCATTTCTCAATATTCATGGGCCAGTTATTTGCCCATTGAAAATATCCATGTGTCTGTTAAATCCAAATGTACAATTTGCAGATAAAGAATAGGCCTAGTAATCAACATAGCGCACACAGAATAGTAGGATATAGAGAGTTTACTTTAAAAGACTAACTTAGAAAACATACTCCGTTACATTTACATTTTCCGCAAAATGCTCAAATAAAATGTCCTTTGGTCAATAAATGCTATTAATCATTCACTATCATTGTATGACAATGAGCAGCCTTTATATTCTGCCAAACATCTGCTTTTGTGTCCCACAGAACGAAGAAACTCATAAGCATTTGGCTGAATATTCCTATTAATTCCAATGCCATGATTTTCCCTTTCTCACTCTGGCGTAGTACCTGTGTACTGCTGAGACCGATCCACATGGGCTGCTTGGACCGATAGACCTGTAACTCGAGGTAAGCCTGTGTTATCAAATGCCGAATGCTGGCTAAATGAGCCCCCTCTGCCTCACAGCGACGGTTTGCCTCACTCCACGTTAGATTCTCTTGAATCACTTTGAAAGATGAATTTCCGAGATTGACAAAGGTTTTAGGAACTTCAGTAGGCACTGGGGGGATAGCAGGATCTAAACATGTGACACAATGGAAGCAAAAGATGAAAAACGGTAAAAGCCTGCAAGATATCTACAGTCTCTCTGCCAGTCCACTGTATTCAGTTGTACTCACCAAGACCACGACTGCAGATAAAACCATGAGTCGAATTACAGTCAGTTGCCACCCACTTGCTAAAGACAGAGCTTGACGTTTTGCTCATAAAAACACATTCCTGTTTTAAAAAGAAGCAGTCTATTGAAGGCCCTTTTTTTTGCACTAAAAATAATACTATAATTCCAGCTTGTTTCAGTACCTGTTCGTCCGAATAGTGATATTTTGTCCAATAGTATGAATGCCACTGTAAGAAGGGAAAGATTTTTTTAATAAATAACTATAAAAACAGTCCATAGTTATACCAATACATCTTTAGGATGAGTTTGGATTTTATTAAGCAGGGATACATACATGGGTTTGAGGTTCTCCTTTGGCCCACTCGGTGAATTTAACTGTACTCCCATCTGTCCACTTGAACCTCCCGCTTGCTAAATTGCTGAATCCAATCCAGAAGTCTGTGGTTTTATCTCTAATCAATGTGCTTAAAAAGGCTGTAGCAAATAGGATGTAATAAATAATACATGCAGTATGTTATAATGATCAAATAAAACAGTACAGTAAACAAAATAAGCAGTAATAATACAGCAGTTCCATATTTTAGACTAAGGTCTTATTTTAATTTATCTATCCAAAAGATAATAATGCTTTATTCTCAGAGCACATATATATATATATATATATATATATAGTTTTTACCTTGCTGTTGTCTACTTATTATAGATGTCAGATCTCCACCAAGCTCTCTGCAGTGTTCTCTCGCTTCAGTCCATGTTTTCATGTCTTCTTTTATGTTGTAGCACTGTAATGTGTTATAGAAACAACCATCAGTCGCCATAAATACAAATCATAACACAATTTTTACAAATGTTGCATTGGAAAATCTATTACAGGAGTGCAAAAACGTTTTTGTGTGTGTGTGATAAGCACCGCTTCATTCTGTGTGAGATCTGATTTTGCTGTGAAACAATTTAATTTCATTGAGCTGTAGAACAATCTGGGGCAAAACTGTTTATATCCTGACGAGAACTATACAAACACTGCAAAAATGTCTAAATATAATTTTTATAGTAACACAGTATTGTTATTAATTACAATCTTGAATTATGTATATAATTACTTTTCCTTTGAAGCTTTTCCACTCAGGAGCACAGCCTCCTTTTGGTTCTTGTGTAGGAGCCACAGTGGCATTCACTGGAGGTGACTGACTTCGCTTACAAAAAAAATTATATTCATCACCACAGTTAAAAGTTTCCCAGAGTCCTGTAACAGTCAAAATAATTTTTGTTTAATTCAATCGATCAAATGTTTTAACAGTTATTTGAGCATACATAAGAAACATTTCTGCACCAAATTTATCAGTGGTCAAAAACACATGCTGTACCTTGAGATGTGGTCATCTTCACACATCTTTCCTCACTGTTTTTAAAAGCAGGCTGATTTGTTTCCCAAGCCTGAAATACTACAGGGGACCCATCTATCCACCTTTACAGATTGAAGAAAGGATTTTCTCATTTGTTCTTTTGCAAGGAAACACAGAATACTACTTTGCATTATTTAAACTTACTGGTAAGTCCCATCCAGATCAACTGTCAAACCAATGATAAACTCACTGTGCGTCTGTTTAGCCTGAAACACAGAAAAAAGGCCCGGCACTAAAGTTATATATAGTTATTTTATTTTTAAATTATTCAGAAAATCTACTTAAAATAAGAAATTATACAAACATGCATGTTGTGCTATACATAAACCACAAATATGCTGCAAGAAAATGTAACTCAGCCCTCATACCTGATGCCAAAGAAACACCCGCTCCTCTTCATCATTGATAACCACAAGATCACCGTGTGATCTCTTACAGTATGTCCGTGCTTCGTGCATAGAAAGTGCTGAGTACTGAGACACATAGTACTGGCTACCTTGGAATTGAATCCAGCCGTCCTCCGTTTCATTATAAACTTAAATAAAAAGAATTAAATGTTTTGAGCTCCTCATTTTTTCCCATCAGTGGGACAAAAGCAAACAAAAACATTCGTGCAAGTTTAAGACTTACCTGTTCCTGTAATATTTACTTCCTTTGGTATCTTTCCTAAAGACAAAGCAACGATAGCTGTCATGTTTTTTAACATAGAAAACTTAGAAAATAGAATTTTCTGTGATACTTTGGTAGCCTCTATTGATAGATTCTCACTATTATCTAGTTGCATCTTTGCATGGCTATTATTAACATAATAGCTTTTGTTACTAGGATACTTATAAAGCACATATTCTACATTCCAAATTCTACCAAATACATTAACTTAACAACTATTAAGATTAATTAGGAGTTTATTGAGGCAAAAATAAAGTGACCAAATTTTATGATAGATGATAAAATTAGACTTTTGCCAGATTAACATGCTGTACCTTTTCGGATCTGACAGTACCAGTCCTTTCTGTCTTGACAGTTTATGTCATTCCATGCTCCATCATTGTCCCAGAATGAAATTCTCATTTCAACACAGTTTTCAATGTTGTTCATATTGTTTGGTTCATCGCCTGCCCAGCTTTGATAGGATGACTGATTTGAAAAAAAAATAAAAAAATTACATCAAATAGGAATTCTATTTAGAATTTGTTGTCTTTTAACAAAATCTTTGTGAACTCACCGAAGAACTATCACTCCAAACAAAACCCACAGCGGGATCGTATCTTCTGTAACCAATCCATGCTGGATACACCCTAAAAGCAAAACCACACATTTTATTTATTTACTTATCATTGATTTATGAATTTATCGTCTTCAGTCATGTGACATTTCTTCTCATCTGCCATTTCACAGTTTATCAAAGTAATGGCATGGAATACAAAAACACAAGAAAACACTGAAACAAATACAGTATTCATTGCCATACTGTAAATGCAAGAGATGGCTTAAAATGAGCAATTATTGTGAATTATGAGCGATGATGGTCAGTATCACCTGACTGAAATACATTTTACAATTTTTTGCATTAGCTGGACATTCAACAGCTATAATTATGCAAAAGGAATAATAGATATTACCCTCCTCGTTTCCAAGGAATATCAGCCTCACTATGGACACTCAGGAGATCACCGCCAAGTTCTCGGCAGAAATCAAGAGCTTCATCCCAAGTCTTCATTTGGCTCATAGGTACATTAAAATGCTGCCAGAAAGAAAAATCAGTCTTTCTGATTCCACAATAAGCTAAAAAATGTTTAAATTCATCACGAAAATAACTAAAAAAGCCTGTTTCACCTTGACACAAAAGTCTCTAGACGCAAGTGGCACCCATTCTTCAGGACAGGCCAAAGCAGGTGTGGTTGGTGGGGCTGGTGTTGTAAGTAGTCCATCGGCTTTCTGCTTGCAGATGTATTTTTCCTTATTTGAGCAGCTGAGCACATCCCAAAGCCCAGCAATAAGTCCAGTCGTCATGGCAACACAGCCTTGTTTTCTTCCTAAAGTTTTAAAGGCAAAAGATGTTGATTTTCTAAAATGTTATATTGTAACATGAGAAGTCAGAAACATCATAATTTAATTGACATTCATTGAGTACAGTACCTGGCATCCCAGCATTGAAATGAGTATATGAGACTTCCTTAGTGTTGGTCCACTCAAAAGTGTGCCGATCCCTCTGATTTGACAGTCCAATCCAGAAGTACTTCTCTGCTCGGGCTCCAACTAGACTAACAAGGAATGCATTTTCTACTCTAATGGGGAAAAGCAGATTAAGTCTTTTAAATATTAAATATTTTACTTTATTTTTTTTTTATTAATTGCTTTAAGATTTTAGCTAATTAAGAACTGACCTGGATGAAATATCAACCAGTTGAGAATCGGCTTTTGCACACATCTGTTTTGCTTCTTCAAAAGTCTTAGTCTCAGATCCTGGCATGTAGCAGTAGTACCCATACCTGGTCCAGCCCTTCTCAAAAAATAAGACAGCTGTCAGTAAATACATTTCACGACCTGATGACCAAGAACATAACCAGAAGACCAAATTTTACAATTTTAGGTAATATTCTAATTATACAATACATACTGTTTTGCATCCCGGGCTTATGACGGCTGTGTCGTTATTTGAGGCTTTAGAGCTGGCCTTCTTTTTACAGATGAGTCCGTACTTATTTTCACAAATTTCATCGGCCCACTTTCCCTCCTAAATATGAAACAATACGCAAATGGTCAGTTCAGCAACCCATAATGCAATGAGTAAAACTATGCAACTAGAATTTAAAAAGGCTTCTCTAACGTTTTAGTAAATAAACTAATGAAGTTTTTACCTCTCCTCTCATTAACACGCAGTCCTCTGCATTGAAAGCACTGTGACTTGGCTCATTCACTTCCCATGAGGCAAACGGGACACTAGACTGGTCACTCCACTCAAACAGCATCTGCGTTTTACGGTCATTGAAACCAATCCACAGCTCATCTGTTTTCGCTGAAAATGGAGATGTAGAGGATTGACTTGCAACCTCATATAGGGGTGAATTCTATTCTATTCAACACTGTTGTTATAATACTTTAATACATACAGTATCCAAGCTGTGTGATGACAAAGCTTTCCTCTTCTTTGCTGAGAATGCTCAGCAGGTCTCCTCCTTCCCGCAGACAAGAGTCTCGCGCCTCTAGCCACGTTTGCTTTCTGCGATGAAGGAGATAACAGTTGCCTGAATGTGGAATCCAGGGGCTGTGGCAAAAACCAGTGTCCACCACTATACAAAGACAAAGATAACACATTACCAACACCATATACAATACAGTATTGTACAGGATACCAACATTTTGGATACCATAGAAATGTCACAATTCTTGTCACCAGTGTCAATACCACAAAAAAAAATAAAAATAAAAACAAGCCTAAAAAAAACTTAAAAGTGAAGTGATTAAAAAAATAAGAAGGAATAAGAAACTCATGACAAGCAATTTGATAAAAAAACAAAAAAACAAAGAGTGAATGGGAAGCCTACCTGGAGGAAGTGCTGGAACAGAATGGCCTCTTTGGCAGACATATCCATGCTTTTCAGAACAGGGTTCATTTGCCCATTCAGAACCAAAAGCATTTTTCAAGACACCACAACTGTAGCCTGGTTGTGTGGTTGGGTATCCTTCAATAAATCAAGAAATTATCATTTCACTCAAGCAATATGCTCAGTTAGCATTGATTATAGCTTGGTTTGTTTATTTATTCATTTAGTTATTCGGTACAGGCTAAAATACTGTACTGTATCTAGGATATGGTTAACAAATGCATAGTGAAGGTCTCTCCCTTCATGCTACAGTTACAATTATTAAAGTACACATTCCTTTGTGTATCTTTGTTTGTTTACTGGTAATCAAACTAATATTGTTGGTATAGTGCTTCCATTTAAGCTACATTAATTCAATGAGACTGAATCATTTGACTGAGAGACAGTCTTACCACTGAGCCATTTCAGATAACGTAACGGCTGTCCATTGCTCCACTGCCATCCGCTGGTTGGATCTAATTTATTGAGTCCTGTCCATATCGTATTTTGAGACACCTGAACAATTCCTACACAAGGCAGATTTCTTAAAGTTTTATGCTTTGGATATTTCTAGACATTCACTAATATTACATTAATTGTTGTAGTCTTTTTTCGATGGGACTGTACCTGCTACAAAGGTGTGTTCGTGAGGCTCAGAGACACTCAGCAGCTCAGCACCTTGCTGCTGGCAGCTCTTTCTAGCCTGGTACCATGTCAGGGCCGACCTACTATTCACTTGGTAATAGACGTTTGTCAGAGGATGTTTGGTCCAGTGAGCATCTGCAGATCATCACTAATCATCAATATGCGCAAGCTAATGTTTTGTTGTTAGAATATATCATATTTATTAGTTCAGTCTTTAGTGATAGACATATAACAATTGTTGTCTTAAAGATTTATAATTGATCATGCAGGTAACAATTGAAATGTAAAGAGAATAAGAAATAAACTTACTGTCAGATGTTGGGCAGTACCCCCACAGCTGATTAACACCATAGTCTGTCTCAATTGAACACCACAGACGATTTTCTGTATCAACTGTGGTACAATCTGCATACCATTTTTTCTCATAAAGAAAAGGAAACTGGCATGGGCGCCCAAATGCATTCCCATCAATGGTGTACAGTTCTGTAATTTAAAACGCAAGAGTTTGTAGATCATTTATTTTAACCATCAGTTTCCATCAGATTATGCACAAATTACGGCCCAGTTTCATTGACAGGGTTTAGCCTAAGCCAGGATTAGGTCATAGTTCAATTAGGACATTTATGACATTTTTATAAACCTGTCTAAAAAAAAAAAAAACATTACTTTTGTGCATTTTAAGACAAAACAAAAGCACTGACATGTTTTAAGATCAGTCAGTGCAAGTTTCTTTCAGTTGAAAAAGCTTTGATTTACATTTAATCTAGTACTAGGTTTAAGTATATACATGCATATATATATATATATATATATATTTAAAAAATTTAGTTAAGCATGAAATAGCACATTTGGTTAGACAATCTGCAAAACAGAAGTGAACTGATCAATGTTGAAAACAGTTGCATTGGCATAAAGGGTAGTCATAGTAATAGAACAAACCAGTTATATCATACTCAGTTATAAATATTCAAATATGGATGCAGGGATTAACCAATCAGAATAAACTATTACATGTATATTGACATGCATACAGCTATATAATGTAATCAGGTTTCAAGGGTGCTTGAGAATGTTTTTGATTTTGTTTTAAAGCCTGTAAAACAGAACAAATGGCATACCAGTATTTTTTTATAATTGTATACAGTACACACAGTAATTTTAAATTATTTAGCGTTACATTTTATTTTGTGATTGCATCCAGGGGCCAGTTACACATTAGCATAACCACTATGTTCAGACTCCCCAAGCCAAAGAATAATACTTACTATTCAGATACAAATCTTATGGAAAAAAGAAAAAAAAGTTATGACTAGTCTTGAAGAAAAAACAGATGACTAACTTGTAAGACCAGTCTAAGCTTTTTACGCAATGACCACTGAACTGCTGGAGAACTTGTGAAATACAAACAAGCTTTGTAGTCTTCACTATTTTTGAAGGCTCAAGTTGTTTCTTTCCTTTAAAGCTAAAGGGAGAAACAACTTGTGTCTTCAAAAAAAGTTTGGATTTATATTTGTTTACAAATCAAAATAATGGCATTTAAATAAAAGGATTATTTTTTTTCACCATTATTCAGTGTTATCAAGTTTTTAGTTGTACAGTATTTTACTCCCTAATTAAATAACACACATTTGCATGACAAAGAAAATGTTTAAAAGAGACATTAAGACACATACCTTCATAAGGCTTCGAGCAAATGTTGTTTAGTGTTCCATGAATTGTCCATTTGCTATTCGCTCCAGTGTCTTTAGAGATCACTGGCACACCATTATCATTTACAGCCAGGTACAGAGACTCGTTCTTTAGGCCAAGCAATGTATCAGTGCGGCATTCCCACTTCTGCAGAGCACTGTCCTCTTTACAAAGCAGCCACTGCAGTTTTTTACCCACAGCTTTACTTCCTACTCCAAGGCATTTCTTTGTAAAAGTGTTTAAAATGCGATTCTTTGAAGTCCAACGAAACTGTTGTGAGTTACTGTATGGGTCGCAGGTGGCTAGTCGTTCCAGGGAGCTGCTCATGCATTTGTTATAATCCACATTATATATTAGAAAGTTTCCTCCTGCACAAAAATGTTATGAGATTATGCAGAATTCAGCTATTTATGCTATTGCATTTTCTCAATAAATAATACTATTTGCAACTAGAAAAAGCACGATAGACATTTATTTTTCAGTTTGATTAAAGAAAAAAGACATACCTGACTGTGCAAAGCTGTTTGCTAGATATAATACGAGCAAAATCACTACTGTTATTACTTTCATCTTGATGCAAAAGATATTTTGTGGTGCTGCTGGGTTCATTCAAGTGTCATCCTCTGTCTTTGGCTGAGATTCTGCAGTCTCACATTTGCCCATGCAGACCTGCCTTTAACTGGTCCGACTCTCCCAATCAGAATCACATCCTGTCACATGCCTCTTTCTTCAAAAATGTTGAAACAACAACGTCACAAAAATTCTTTGGAAAAGAGGAATCTTCTTTGTCTTAGTCAGCTTAGTTTTGTAAATTTTGGTGTGAAAAGGTGTATTTAAAGAACATAGATTTGGTACTAGTGACTGTTCACGTCAGACTGGTCACCTCCTAATTCACTAAGACATTCCCTCTTCCCAGCAATGGTTCTGCCCTGTCAGCATACACAACAATAGCTGTAAAAAAAAAATGAATTTGACTTAAAATTTATGATCTGAATGCAATTTCCTGTTTTGCCTTGTGCTCATGTTCCTGGACATCCTGTGTAAAAACTTGTGTTGACAGCAATTTACCTCATTACCTCAGAAAAACAGTTACTGTCTGTGACTTCACATGTTACTTTATAAATAATATTTTAAAATATGCAATTAAATAAATATTTTATATATATACTGTGGCAAAAATCAAAGCAAGAATAGAATTTTTGCAGTGCACAAATGCAGAAAAATGTAGAAATTGTCTCCTGTCTACATGTTTCATTTCTGGTTCTGGCAGAGGACTTTTATAATTCTGTCTACTTACAATGATAAACCTAAAATCACTGTCCAGATTCAGCCTGTGTCAACTACGACACAATGCCAAAATATGAACCATATATTCAAAATATGAATGATTCCATTCAATTCTGTGAGTAGAACTGCAAAAACCGTTTAACAAGAACTGGCAGTAATAAAGGCTGTCATCCCTATTGAAAAAAAACTGCAAATGCTGGTTAGGTATGTTTTGAAGCTGGGATGCTGGTTTAAGTTGGTCCATGCTGGTCTATGCTGGTCCTTTGCCAGCACATAACCAGCTTAAAACAGCAAAGTACCGTCTTAAACCAGCATCCCAGCTTCAAAACATACCTAACCAGCATATGCATTTTTTTTT
Source organism: Enteromius treurensis (assembly GCA_032275025.1). Taxonomy (NCBI): domain Eukaryota; kingdom Metazoa; phylum Chordata; class Actinopteri; order Cypriniformes; family Cyprinidae; genus Enteromius; species Enteromius treurensis. The sequence goes on from JAUCMU010000042.1 coordinate 11,732,789, forward strand.
CTGTAGGAATATAGGTTCCGATACAATATTTTTCAGCGTCGGCGCCATGAGGGGGTCGGTCACCTAGGTGCCCATGCACTTCAAGAGTAAGCAGACACAGAACATGAGTTCTACTGGGCTCCCTCTAGAAACCAAATTGACTCTGTCTGTACTGCAGACGCAGGCTTTTACTGCTGATTATCTGGATCTGGTCAATCGGATGACATTTGTCATCATGTGGATTTGTTTGTTGTGTTTCTCATATTTACCCCTACTGTATGTGTTTTCAAAGGTTTAGACATTAATGTTAACTCATATTCAAAACGCGGTAGGCTATTTCTTTCTTCATTTTTTTTTAGAGAACGGAAACACATTTTGTCTGCTACAAAAGCGCTGCATGCTTGCCCTGCCATGGCTCTTCCATGGACCAGAAGAACACGTGAACTGTGATCCAAGCCTATTTATCTTCATGGTTGTGATTATCTGGGGCCTCGTGGATTGAACAATGTGACTGCAAGTGTTATTGCCTAAATAATCTCAGTCTAAATGTGCTTTGATAATGAATGAATGTATAATGAGCATCATAAAAAATATCATCATGGCAATTGCCATGATTTTACCCTGACACACGTTCCTGGATGCAAGCAAATGCACAGTATTCATGACAGCCATGTCACTGTGCAGTCCAAGACTTTTTACCCACTGAAGCCAAACCTAAGATGTGTTAGAGAGGCCAGCAGGGGGTGCTCAGCCTGCAGTATGTGTATAGTGATGGGGACATCAAAAGCACCGTACTTCAGATGAGACGTTTAACCAAGGTCATCACTCTCTGTGGTCAATAAAAATTCCAGGATGTCATTCAAAAAGAGTAGCGGATTTGACCTTGGCTTCCTGGCTAAATTTGCCCATTCGCCTCTGACCATCTTGGACTCCTAACAATCCCCGTATCTACTGATTGACTTCATCACTCTCCAGCAGGAAGCTGGTGTATGGAGGGCTTTCTGGCACTCTATGGCTGCCATCGCATCATACAGGTGAATGAGGAGACACCCCCGTACAACGTAAAGTGCTTTGAGTGCCTTAAAAAAACCCTATATAAACGTAAGGAATTGTTATTGAAGGCAAGTGTGATTGGCAGGGCTAAATCATTCTTCAGCTCACTGCTTGCAAAGGATCTGAGAAGCTGAGCGCATCCCAAAGCTCAGCAAGAATTTCAATCTTTATAGCAAAAGAAATTATGACGTTTTATGTGCACTTATAAAACAGAGATAAAAAATATAACTAGAAAAATAATATATTTTCATTTTTGTGTTTCAGGTAAAGGTTTTAGATTGATAAATTGCATTTCCTTGAAACGGTTTTCTAAGTAGCAGTTCTGTCTTTTTGCCATCTTTGCAACTTTTTCTAATCACCTTACAGGTGAAACTGATAGTCAGCCTTGGGTTCCATGTGTTTGGATATGTGGAGTTGACTCATGAATTAAAAGGAAAGGTTTGATGAACAAAAAGCAAATTTCACTTCCTTTTTTTTTTTGGAGTTATATAATCATTAATTTCCGACTCTTGCTTTCCACAGTGCTTCCAAACCCATCTGTTTTTTGTTCCCGTCTGTGCTGAGTTTGCAGGGTGGGGATTCTCAGAGGACAGTGAGTAAGAGAAGAAGTGGGCAACCTGCCTGCCTGGCATTGATGATCTGTGTGTGGCGGTTAAATGTATTGCACAAGGTCAAACAGAGTAGTGTGTACGGGTGGTCTGACCTCACGGTTGCTCAATTTATGATGAAAATTTCAAAAAGAGACTTTCTCAAAAAAGAGAAATTCAATTATCTTAAAAAGGTTGATGTATTTCACTAATTCCATTCAAGAAGTGAAACTTCTATAATTTACACATTAATTCCACACAGACTGATATATTTCATGTGTTTATTTCTTTTAATTTTGATAATTATAACTGACAAGTAATGAAAACCCCAAATGCAGTATCTCAGAAAATTAGAATAATACTTAAAGGGGTCATCCGGTGCCACATGCACTTTTACAAGCTGTTTGGACTGAAATGTGTGTTGGGAGTGTGTGTACA
>JAUCMU010000042.1:11735434-11771684 GCA_032275025.1 Enteromius treurensis
TATCTGGAATGAATTTTAGATCTTTAAGTCCATCTCATGAAAAATCAGAGCAGAAACAAAGGTGTTGCGTTTATATTATTGTTGAGTGTATATAACCAGCACCTGTATATATAATTTTTACCTATTTCATGTCACCTATTTCATCTTCTCTCCTTTTTTTTTAAAAGAGAATAACGTCCCATGGCAGGACATCAACTTCCCCCACACAATAGCTACCTTAATTCATTTATCAACTGCCTTGTAAACTTCTTGTTTGTTTGTTTTTGTTTTTCACCAGCTGTGGTGAATTTGACAGTGACGACAATTTGGAAATTTTCCCCAGCCACTACTAGTGGTCATGGGTTCCCATTTTCCCCCTTGTGCTTTGTGTGCTTTGTGAAAGTATTCATACCAATTCATTTTTTTTTCATGTTTTGTTATGTTGCTGCTTTATGTTAAACTGCTTTAAATTACCTTTTTTCCCAAACCAATCTATAAACTCTATACACCTTAATCGCATCAGCTGTGCATTTTAATGTGCCAAGGAGCTTAAGACTGGTCAAAGGTTGCAATTAGTTATGTTCAAAGATTCCTTTCTTGGAACTAGTTCCTCCAGACACGTTGTTGATGTAAGACTTTCAAGTATCTAGTACTGCTTGCTCAACACCTCTGTAGTGTGTGTTGAAATCATGGTTGTGCTTTGCAAGGGCCCAAAGTATCCAGTTATTTAGTGCTACTTATGTTCCGGTAACAACTTACAATCTTGGTTAGTGCAGTAAACCATAATATCATGGAGTGCAGTAAATATTTGCTTTGCAGGATTTGTCTTACTTTCTGAAATCTAAAATATTTATATATACATACAGTACATAGCATATAAGTAGCATAAATTAAATATTATTCTTAGCAGGTGAGTAATCAAAGGAAACAATAAGGACTGTAATACTGCTGTACAGTATGCTTTTTTATCAGACTTCAGGAAGTAATAAAAAGCAGGTATGTGAGAAGTTGCATTTGAGGTTGTTGGGTCCACTGGCCTTTAAAATACACTGATAAGCATCCCTCATTACAAATGATTTAGATAAGGAATGATCTCTAGTCTCTGCAACTTGTTCCACTGACTCCACAAGAGACATTTGGAGCAACAGTAGCTAATTGAGAACCTCTTCATCCACCTTCTCTTTAAAATGAGAAGACTGTTTCTACTGCTGCTTGGTGAGGCCAGATGTTTTCATTTTATATCAATTCCTTTCTATAATATAGATAGGTGTTCATTTACCTCTGAACTCGTGACAGCCAAGGTAAAGGACAGGAAGGTCACCAGGACCACCTACGTTCTATGATTGTTTTGCATACTAATGTGTGGTTTTATGAAACACTTTCCTTAATGTTCCCAGTTTGTACTAAAAAATGTGGATATGCTTGTTTAAATTTGTATTTAGGAATCATTTAAAATATATCAATGCTTAAATGAACTGGATCAGACTAAAGACTAGTAAAGACTCTGGGGGATCCCAAGTAGCATGTTGAGATTGAAGAAGAGTGTGTAGATGTTATCAATAAATTTTAATACAATAGAATTACAAAAACGTGAAATGCACAATTTACTTTCTTTTTTTTCCTGTTTTGCACTTTACAAGCAGTTTCAATGGGCTTGGCCTCCTGTCCTGATGAACATTTCCAATGTATTGATTCTCAAGAATGTGTTTCCATGGAGCAAGTGTGTGATTTCCACCCCAACTGTGCGGATGGATCCGATGAAGAGTTCTGTGGTAGTTACTGTATTATATCTATTACCCTTTCTCTTATCGCATCTGTTTATGTTTTCCCATTCTAATCACACATTCTTTGTCAAAATGTAAAAATATGAAAACTATAAAACTAGAACCCTGTATAACTGTAACATTCTTTTGTAGTATTACATGCAAATAAACAGAAACTTTTAGCAATGCAATGCTAAATTTACAATATAAAAAATATCCTTCCTCACAGGCTCTTGTGATTTTGATGAGCAAGCATGCGGATGGATTGACTCCAGTTATGATAAGTTTAAATGGCGTCAGGAGTTGGCAAACGTCAGTGCTATTCCCGGTGTGGACCATACCACTGGATCACCTTGGGGTAGGCCTTTGGACTAGGTTCAAATTGTTGGACTTGATTTGATATCATGTGAAGTTTATATGTAGACGTGTGTATTATTTATAGGTGGAGTCATGCATGTAGAAGGTGATGATCCAGATATTTGGTCAATAGCAGTTTTGGAGTACACACTTTCTCGGGTCACTGCACTGGGATGCAAGATAAGGTGCATAAGCAGCACAAACAATTAGTTCTAAGTCAAGGTTTACTGCATGTTTATCTGTATATACTTCTAAAAATTATTATTTTCAATATTCTTATTTTTTCTTTTTTCATTATTTTATTTATTTATTTATGCTAAATAATAAGAGTTAAGCTTTGTGACTTAATATTTCAGCTTTTGGTATCATCTCCATGATGCTGCAAGTACATCTTCCTACTTTTCTCTAAGTTTGATCCGCAACGCTTCAACTGTAGAGTTATGGTCAATTAAAAAGGGCCAGACTAACGGTTGGGAAAATGCTTCTTTGTTACTTGGTAATCTTCCTCTGGGCTCAAAGGTAATGCACTGCATGCATTGTCATCTTAATTATGATTTACTTTGCATTTCTTTAATATCCTAAAGACAAATGTATTTGCGTATACTGTTCTTCACTTGTTAATGATTTCTTATTCACTTTCATAAACACAGCTTACATTTTCTGTGGATCCTGTATACATTGGAAATCAGGATATCATGCTGGATGACATTACACTGACAGACTGTGCCGAGGGAGACATTCCTGCAGCTTCAGATCAGCTCAGCTGTGACTTTGAGAAAGACGCCTGTTCCTGGTTTCATGACCAGTCAGCTGACCTAAAATGGAAAAGAGAAGATGGACAGAACCCTCCCTATGATTATCAGGGACCTACACATGATCACACCACTGGTTCTGGTAGATATTCATATAATAATTCAGATTTTTACTGAAGAAGTCTCAATTTCTCATCAAAGCTCTATTAATTTAATATATATATTTATACAGTATGCATATAGTAAAAACAGTTGTATTGTAAAATGTTTTACAACTTAAAAATAACTGTTTTCCATTATAATATATTTGAAAGTGTAATTTATTCCTGTGAAGGTGAAGCTGAAAATTTAGTACTCATTACTTCAGTCTTCAGAAATCATTCTAATCTAGTTTTTGTGCTGCCTAATATTTTTGACAAATCATAATACATCTTTTCAGGATTCTTTGATGAATAAAAACGTTAAAACATTTTTTATATACATTATAAATGTCTTCCCTGTCACTTTAAATCAATTGTGCATTACCTTTAAATACAAGTATCGTTATTGAACAGTGTTTTGCACTGAATTACATTATTTTGCCTGAAATACCGTAAGTTTCTGTAACCTTAGCATGATTGTTAGACTTTATAAAAAACTTTTTTTATTGTTTGAAACATTTTAAGAGTGAAAGGTTATAAATGTTTTCTTTTCAAAACAATTTATTAGGCACAATATTTGTAAAATGTTTACTTTCTAAGAGAATTAATCTTACTTTAACGTAAACAAATTTTTATTTCATGCAGGCTATTTTATGTACATAGCAACACAAAGGTACTCAAAACCACCTAACACAGCCAGATTGATCAGCTTTCCACAGCAGGCCAAATGTGTCAGCTTCTGGTATCTAATCTACGGGGGAAGCATTGGTGAGTTTAGATGACATCTCCCATAATGCTCTTTGATGAAGGATATATAGAGTTGGAATTGATTTAATCCATCAGCAATTGACTGGTCTGTGTAAGGTTTCATGGCAGAATCCAACAAATGATGCACAGTAACACCAGAAACACTGAAACATGTACAAGAAAGTATATAAGGTCAATCTTGATTTCATGTTGGTACTTATCAGACTTATTGGTAATTTAGGAATGATGGACATTAATACTGACCACAAATCCTTTACACATTTAGCAAATCTATCAATATCAGCACATAATCTTCACAAAATCGGTCACCGGTCAAAGTTGGACAGATAGATAGCTTTTGCTTATACTCTTATGTATACAATTCAAAACTAGCCAAACAAGTATTTCTGTGAAAGAAATTTACATGTACATATTTACATGCATTATAATAATTACAATACAGTTAAAATAATCCTTGTTTTTTTCTGACTGCTGAAGGCTCTCTCAGATTCATCACCAGACATGCTAATGGAAAACAAACGCTTATATGGATGAGGACAGGAACTCAAGGCAACAAGTGGCATTTTGTGGACCTAAGTTTTGCAGACGTTGAAGAACCAATTCAGGTATCGAATCACACACACTATACCTGCCTTGATGTATACAGTATGTATTTGAGTTCTCATGCATTGCATCCAATAGTTTATATTTGAGGGCATCGTGGAAGGCACTGATGGCTACATTGCCATAGATGACGTGCAGGTATCAAGCAGTATAAATGGGTCCTGTCCAGCTGAGCGGGAATGCACCTTCCAAGGCTCTCTATGTGGCCTCAAGCCTGACCCTACAACTGAACTTACCTGGATCAGAACCAATGGGGAACTGGCCATTGGCACACCCAGTCCTGCAGTGGACCACACTTTAGAAACTGATAAGGGTCAGAATATCCACCTTTGTTACCGCATAGTACTAGCAGCAATGTGATATTAGTTCATGTTGTTTTTATCTACAGGCTTTTACCTAAGTGCACAGCTGTGGAAGTACCCCAAAGGCAGCAGAAGCAGCATACTGATGGATGTCAGTCAACACACCTCTGAGCATGGAGAGTGTTTGATGTTCTGGTACCACATGAATGGAAAAGACGTGGGTTCTCTTAACATTTATGTCCAGGAGCTACACAGTGCCAGATCTCAAATGCCTGTGTGGAGTGCAAGTGGAGATCAAGGAGAACACTGGAGACATGGCAGAGCAACGATCATAAGTCCTCACAGCCCATATAAGGTGAGAGTAGATGAGTTTAAAGATGCACTTGATAATTTTTTAAGGATAATAATTACTTTAATAATAAAAACAAACATTTTCAGTTAGATGTCATTGCTTTACCAGCAGGCAGACATGATTAATTTATAATAGTACTGAAAGTGTGCAACATTTGGGTGGTTACAACTTGATGTGTGTATTCGAATGGTCATGTGATCTCCAAATGTTTTTGTAAATATTTAATTTAAATATACTCTTTTGCAAATGTACTTATTTTGCTCAAATGGGAATTAAATGCTATGACTGGGAGGTTTTGGCTTATTGCAGTTGGCAAAGCATTTGATTATAGCTTCTGCTTGCTTTTACCATCACGCTTAATATACACATAAAAAAGTGTCTGTGCACACACTCAAAAAGCCATCCTGTTCATATCTCTTTTTTTAAGTAGAGCAATAAGTACAATATGATATATGAGAAATGTACAGTAGTACAAAATACTATCTGGGAACATTAAAGATCAAGGTTACAGTAATTTGGTAGGAAGTGCTCGTTGCACAATAATGTTTATTGGCCAATTAATCTGCCAAGCAACATAAAAAGAATCACTACAGTCTTTTCTTCAGGCCACTTCTGCATTGACAGAATTGCATACTGTATTTTTGAATGTCTGTCAATGGAGAAAAGTGTAGTTATATAGCCTCTACATGCTGGGACTAAGTGCTAAAGCTAACCAGCCAATCTAACCTCTTGAATTCTGCACACAAACAGATGTGTAATTTTCATTCATGCAGTCAGTCACGTCTCAGCCTCTGATTTTCTGCTGGGATTATAGGTCATATTTCAAGCAGAGGTTGGAGATGATCAGAAGCATGATATTGCTTTTGATGACATAACAATCCTAAATGACCCTTGCCCACCTCATGGTAAGTTTCATAATCACAACATTACAACATTGCTTCAGATCTTGAAGCAGTAAAATAATTCATTTACATCTATTCAGCTTAGAGAGGACTTGACAACAATGTGACTGATGCACAATTTAAATTAACCATTGCTCATTGTTTTCTTTAGGGTTTTGTGATTTTGAGATGGACATGTGTGGATGGTTGAATACTTATGTCAATGTCTCCAGTGTTGACTGGAGCTGGACCTCTGGAACCAGTGCTTCTTCATTTGCTCCTGAGGTTGACCACACCACCAACACTGCCATGGGTAAATACCAGCACTTGTATGTATCAGGATAATGCTCATTTTATGTAATTATTTACTCTATGAATCACACTCAAAGGGCAATGTGAGGCACAGGAATGTAAAAGGTGCCAAAGGGTTGTAATGTTTGGAGTGACATAATTGTCAAAAAACCAGCTGCTCTTATTCAGGTCTAACAGCACATTTAAGTGGCTGCTACTATGTTCTGACATTCACTGGTTCTCGTCTATCCAGGGCACTACATGGCTTTTGACTCAAGAGCCATAACAGATCAGATTGCTCATCTTGAGAGTGAGGTGATGGAGCCTGAATCTCAAGGTTGTTTGGAGTTCTGGTACCACATGTATATGTGGGGCAGCGGTGAGCATCTTTGTAGAGAGCTTTAAGTGACATTTAGACTTTGAAATATTAGGAACTTTAAGGTCCTGATGCAGTGTTCTGCAAAAAAAAACAAATAAAAACAAAGCACTTCTTTTGCATCCTTTGTCTACAACAGTTTACTTCAAATTGTTGCAGTTCCCAATTACTGGGAGATAAAATGTAGGGTTTTTAGAATAATCTAAAGCAGTGGTTCTCAACATCCAGGGCCCTTTAGGAGGCCTTAGAAAATCTGAAATATTTAAATAAATGTTAATATATTAATATAACAATAAGCACTTTTTAGTAGTTAAGGTCACCTATAAAGTGGGACCAACAGACTTTTAAAAAAATCACTGATCAAGATTGGTTATTAAATACTTATTTTTCATAAGTCAAAATAAACACCATACATTTTTTTGTTTGTTGTATTTTTTGTTTATTATTATTGTTGCAGACAAGCTTAAACTAGCAGTTTATGTAAATGAGTCCACTTCTCTACGCTGTCTGTGGAATAAAACTGGCAATCAGCGAAATGTATGGCACCATCTGACTGTAGACTACAGATCATCTGAACGACACCAGGTGAGAGGCTGATACACAAAAACATGTCACAACTTCACATACTTGACAGTAGTTGACTTAAACTTTACTGTTTGCAGATTGTGTTTGAAGCCGTGCGTCGATACTTAGACTATGGAGTCATTGCTTTAGATGACATCCATATCAGGAGGAACACACGCTGCTCTGATCTTACCCCAACAACACCTGCACCAACAACTGAGCCCACCTCTCCACCTGCGACCTCAATGGACTGCAACTTTCAGGAGGGTAAGAGACAAATCAGCAAAACATGGATGTTTACTAAATATACGAGTTTGCTAAATATTCCAGATGTTTGCTTGTAGGATTATGTGACTGGGTCCAGGAGACAGATGATGGATTTGACTGGACCCATCAGATGGGACGACAGGTGAAGGAACCATTACTAGGACCTTTATATGACCACTCCATGAAAAACAACAATGGTAAGATTAATTTTTTCACCATTTAGGGTACAGAGAAGATCAGTCTTTATTTTTATGTCATATATCTTTTCTCTTGCAGGGTTTTATCTTATTGTGAATATGTCTGGAGAACATGAAAGTGAGACAGCAGTCATTTCAACACCAATGATAATTCAGAGCACTGACATCTGTATTGGATTCTGGTACTACATGTTAGGAGCTTCTCTTGGAAACTTAGATCTGCTTGTCGAGACGGTAAACAAGACATACTAAGTATTTTCAATATGTTGTAGCTAAGGAATACACATTGCATAGAAGTATACTATACATAGCAGTATATAAAATACATTTTTAATAAGTTGTTTTATCTTTTCTTGTAGACACTGTATTTATAAATTTTCTTATCAAAATTGCTCAATATTCGAAAAGTATTTAAAGCAATCAAAAATACCAATTAGCCAATGGGATAAATGTTTTAAAAGAAGATTCTTATGCTCACAAAGGCTGCATTTATTTGACAAGAAAAACAGTAAAACTAATATGGTTATGTTAATTAATATATTAATATTGTTATATTGTGAAATATTATTACAGTGTACTTTAATGTATTATATTATATGATATGATACAGTAATATGCTATAATAATATATTTTAATAATATATATTAAAATTATTTTATCAATTTAATCCTTGCTTAAATAAAGTATTAATTTCTTTTAAAAAATATAAAAGTGTACTGTACATATATATATATATATATATATATATACACACACACACACACACACACACACACACACACACACTGTATATTAGCTTTATTATTTTCTAAATAGTCATATTTTTAAAAGTTGTTTAAAAGAAAGTTTCTATTTTCTATAAAGCAAGCCAAAAAAGTTATTTGTTGTCATGATAAAACATGAGTAATGCTGGTTTCAGAAAACCATGGAAATCATTGCATGGACAAGAAGAGGCTCCCAGATCTCTGAGTGGCTGAACGCACAAGTTTCCATTAGCACTGCAGATGTTGATCAAGTAAGAGCTATCTAAATCTAAATCCACTATTAAACATTTTGACCAACAAGTAGAGTATACTTATTCCCTGGTACAGGTGAAGTTCTCAGTGAACAGAGCAGCAGGAGGCAGCGGATTCATAGCCATCGATGACCTCAGAGTGACTGCAGGAGCTTGTGTGGAGCACAGTGAGTCAAAGCATCTTATCTAAATATCAGACATTACAAGACAGCAGTTTAAGTCCTCCTGTGTGGTATCTCTCCCAAAGACCCGTGTGGATTTGAGTCTCCCTCGCTTTGTGGCTTTGAGTCCGATGTGACTGACAGCTCTGTCTGGCTCCGTGTGAATGGCAGCAGAGGCCAGGCAGACCATACGTACAGAACTGAACTTGGTGAGTACCGCAACCATTTTTGTTGTAAAATTGTTTTTTTGGTCATTTAAAGAACCATGTCATCTATTCGTGTCACATGACAGGCCATTCAATGGCTGTGCTTGGAGCCAAAGTTGAGAAACCAGAGATCTCAGATCTTCTAACACCAGAGTATAGTCCATCTACAGGGTCCTGTGTGCAGTTCTGGTATGATAATAATCTTATATCTGTCCATTATGGGACAGACTTTAGCACATTCTTAAGGTCTGTTTTAGCCTTAACACTCACAGCTTTAGAATGTCCTGTAAGACAAACTGTTTTGCCTGTTTGTAGGTATTGGCTGTCTGCAGGCTCAGGTGATTCTCTGTCAGTACATGTTCATCTAAATGGAGAGTTGGGTCCACCTCTTTGGTCTCTTTCTGGGGCATCTTCTGATAGATGGGAAGTGGCAGAAGTCACTGTGTCATCTCCCTCTGAATTCAGAGTGAGTTTGTTTTTTTTCATTTTCTATTATGTATTGGCTTGTAAAATAAATATTCTGTCATTATTTACTCATCCTCATATTGTCATCAAACTAATATGACTTCACAATCACATATATACACACTATTACATTTTGAAGCCACACAATAGCTATGAGTGAGAAAGTGTTAAAAATGTTAACAGATAGTTCCCCCAGAAATGAAAATTCTCTGATCTCTCTTCACTCATATTATTCTGTACCCCTTTTTTCCTTTTTGTGAAACATAATCTAAGAAAGTTGGTAACCAGACAGTTTCGTTTATTTTCTAAGTAAATGGGAGCCAAAATTGTAACACAGAAGCATGTCATATGGTTTGGGATTTCATGAATTTGAGTATATCATGATAGAACCTTATTTTGGATGGACAATCTCTTTACGTTGCTTTTCACTAATAATCTTTTAAATAATAAATCTTTTCTTTTTAATAGGACATTTTCAGTCTATTTCAGTCGACTCTACTCTAAAACTACTCCATTGTTCAGTGGGGTTCCACAAGGTTCTATTCTCGGCTCAATCTCTTTTTTCATTTAAGCTGTTACCTTAGGCTTTATAATTAATAAGCATTTTTTCCTTGTTAAGCCGATGACGCTTAGGTGAATATACCTTTGCAGAAAGAAGATAAAAGCTCTTTTGACTCACTCTTGGACGTCACACAATGATCTGAATTTGAATAAAAATTAAGTGATCAAATTTGTTAGTTCTTTGAAATTTGACAAACAGATCAACACTGTTGTTTCTTGTTTCTTTCATCAAAAATCAATAGCTGATTGAAGTAACAATTTTGAATTTGATTATTTAAAAACAGAAAAAAAGAATTTCTAAATTTTTTGCTTATAGTACTGTGTGTGCTTTTTTTATATTTTGCATTCACACCCAGGTGGTATTCAGAGCAGAGCTCACTGCGAACTCTGAGTCATTTGTTCTTCTGGATGATGTCTTAGTTGAAACTGGAGCATGTTCCCCAAGAGGAAGTTGTGATTTTGAGTCAGGAGAGTGTACATGGGTGAATGTTGGCAATGGCGTCACAGATGGACGTGACTGGATTCATGCAGACGGTCACTACAAAGGGCCTTCGGTTGATTACACTACTCACACTGCAAATGGTGAGAGTTTACTCCTTTATATATTATATTTGTTGATATTGCACACAGTGATATATCAGGACAACTGATTAGACATAACACAAGGTGATCACTATTTTTCCTGTTGCTCTTTCAGGCAAGTTTCTTTTGAGCCCTTCTCAGAAGAACACGCAAGGCCAAAAAAGTCATTCTGTGCTGATCTCAGAAAAGATCCAGCCAACAAGTGATTCCTGTTTTGAGATTTGGTACCATATGACTGGAAGGTCTGCTCTTGCTTTCCCATCTTTCTACTTTGTCTAAAGACACCCTCTCTTCCACTGTTGGACTGTCAGCTGTGATTAATGCTGTTTTTATGGTGCACTTTTATATTGGCAGTGACCCTGGAATCCTTAGAGTGCTATTAGATTCAGGTGCAACCGAGCAAGAACTGTTGTTTGAAACACAGATCACTGGGAGCAACTGGAAAAATGTCTCTGTCACTATAGCTGAGGCCAAACCCTTTCAGGTGTGAACTACCCATCTATTATTTGGAAAAGCTTTTACCATTATATTTTACTCATTTATAATCCTACCATGTAACATTTGTAAACCTTAATATCAGATTCATATAGAGGCTCAAACGGGCAGTGAAGGCTACATCGCTGTGGATGACATTAGACTGACAAATGGTCCATGTAAAGGTGAATGGCTCAGTGCTTTCTACTTAGTGAAAAAAAAGAATAGTTTTGTGTTATTAAAGCATTATTTGAGGAATGGTTAATGTTTTTTTATTGATTTACATTCAGACATCAGTGTGGAAAGCGGAGTGTTTGATGGCTGTGACTTCGAGACAGGCACCTGTGAATGGAAAGATATCAGCGTTGGGCAGTTTGTTTGGGAAAGGGATCAGAATGGTACAACCACCGCCAACACTGGACCATCAGTGGACCACACTACTGGCACAGAGCTTGGTAAAACCTTTCCGACAACAAATATCCCAGAATAAATCTATTACTTTTTTCATGCATCATTTTTATTTTGGTACAGTTTTTTTCATATGTATAAGTTGAAAACAGTTTTTCTGGAACCATGATGCATTTTTTTACCAGTACTGTACATATCATGAAAAAAAGTGAATGAAAATAAAATGTAGTAATTTTAGTATTGTAAATTGTAAATGCAAATTATATTTTGGTTCGAAATAGCATTAAATCAAGACATTAATGAGTAAATGGTACTGGATCATGACAGACCACAAACTGAAGTGTAATAAATTAAATAACAGTGAAAACAGAATGTTATCTGTGATATATAATTTAAAAATGTACTTGTTTTAGGCTGGTACATGACAGTAGAAGCCAGTCGTGGTGAGAAGAACAGCTACGCTGCTCTACAGAGTCCCGCCATGAAAGAGGCCAGCAATGAGTGTCTATTTGAATTCTACTACCACATGTTTGGAGATGGTAAGACTATATGTCTTGGTAACACTTTACATTACTTGTACACTGATAAACGTTAATTCATGCTTAACTAATGCACAGATAATACTGAATTAATGTATAACTCGTGATTATCTAAGCTTTTCATTAATGATTGCCACATTAGCAATAATAATGAGTCTGTCTGGTTAATATATTACTTCATATATGAATTGTTATCAATTAAATATGTCTCTGTGGATTAATTGACTAATAACTTATTTTATTAACTATAAGTGCTAATTAACTTGTTAATTACCACAGTCAGCAAAAGCCTTGTATTTCAGACTCATTATTAGTTGCTAATATGGCTATCATTAATGAATAGCTTAGATAATCATAAGTTAAACATTAATTCAGTATTATTTGTACAGTAATGCTTATTAGTGTACGCATATTGCGTAACATATTGAGATTTTACAGTATTTCTGGTAATACTAAAATATTTAGTTCTCTATTTTTTTTATCTGCATTTTCACATCTTTTCCAGACATTGGGGAACTGAAAGTGTTCCTCCAGGAGGGCCCAAGGAAGACTCCTTTGTGGTGGATGTCTGGCAATCATGGAGATGATTGGCATCGTGCAGAGTTAAACGTGGGTCGTACACATCAAGTTTTCACTCTCCTCTTCGAGGCTACCAGAACCTACAGTGAGCTCGGGGACATCGCTATAGATGACATCTCCTTCCTCAACTGCCCTCTGCCAGGCAGGTTACAAACACATAAACTTATTCTGACTGATAAATCAGATTTAAAGCATTTAGATAACTGTAACCATGGCATGTAATGGCTAAAGACATTGGTCTCAATCGTTAATTATTTCTTCTTCAGGGCCTCAAGAGTCTTGTCAAGAGGGAATGTTTACATGTTCGAACAAGGTGTGTGTGGAGCCAAACAGAGTGTGTGACTACAGCGATGACTGCGGTGATGGCACAGATGAAGAGCTCTGTGGTATGACTGTGGGTTTGGATAAAATATAATGCTTTGTTAGGCGTGTGAGGTCTGTTCAAATTATCAAAATTACAGGTCTGTCATGGTATCTTTGTTGTGTTGAGCTGTGAAGGCACTTTTGAAATCCCCAAGACAGATACATAGTGTGAGGAATTGTACTGTATCTTGGTTTGTTGTCTGTTTAGATATGAAGGGTTTTTCCCATCGCTGCAGTTTCGAGCATGGCATGTGTTTGTGGGAAAAGAGTGACTCGAAAGCTGGCTGGATTTTGCGGAAAGGAGAACAGGCCTGGCCTAAGTATGGACCACCAAGAGATCAAACCCGCAATACTGCAGCAGGTACAATTATACCCAAGGGTTAAATTGGGATTTGTTATGTGTACCAATCACACATTGATAATAATTCGACTTTTTTCCTGAGCACCAAATCAGCATATTAGAATGGTTTCTGAAGGATCATATGCCACTAAAGACTGTAGTAATGGCCAAACCTTGTGTAAATTATCCATAAATATGGTAAACATCATTTTTCAAGTTACTTATACTAGTGCCACAAAATATAGAGAATATAAACATTGGATTTTTTTTTATTATTGTTTCAAAGCAGAATATAGAATGATTCATGTACTACTGATATTATTGTCCACTTATAATAAATGTTTGTGTCATGTTCCAGGTCATTACATAACGCCAGCACTTGATCTGGGTGAGATCCAGACTGCTGAGATCATCTCCAGCACCCTGCTGCCCAGCAGTGATTGCACTGTGAGTCACGGTGAACTCATGTGTCAGTTAAATAATGAAACATACAGCCTCTTTCATATGTACTTATGCACCATGTTTATGTAGGTGAGGTTCTACCACTACTCTCATAGTGAAAATAGCACATCTGCCAGGCTGGTCGTCATACTGAGAACACTTCATAATGGAACTGATGACCATATACTTTGGGAGAAGACTGTGACACAGAGCTTTTTCTGGCACAGAGCGGAAGTCACCTTTTCTACCTCAGTTAAGAGCAAGGTACCAGATATTTATAGTATACACGTCAGTTACATCATTTAATGCATCAAATAAAAATGCAAAAAATGGCTAAACTTTTTTTTCCAGGTTGTTCTCCAATATGTGGGAATGGGTGAGGCTCATGTGCCACAGACAGCAGTGGACGATCTTTCTTTCTCTGTGACTTGTGCTCATGATCCTGACAACAGTGAGCTGCCAGTCACACCTGAACCAACGATGACACCAGCTACAACAATAACATCAATGACTGATGCTCCTCCAGCTTCACCAACAGTCAACCCTTGTAAGGTGAGGACATTTCACCTGTAAATCTACTATATATTGCATACAGTGACTGAGGCAATGAGGAAGTGCAATGAGGAAGTATAAATATGTCCCATAGTCATTTTTGCTGCTTCTTTAATTTTTGCATTGTGAAATCTCTATGGATTTGCTAACACTTGGTTTGTCAAATTTAGGAAAATGAATTTCATTGCTGGAGGTCAGATGCTGTAACATGCATTGCAGCTGGTTCTCAGTGTAATTATGTCCTAGACTGCCCTCTAGGGGAAGATGAAGAAACATGTGGTGAGTTATTCATTCATTCATATGAATAAATCCAAAAAAATACATTTTTTATTTAAACATGTATGTACATAACATGTATGTTCTATAAACATGTAAAAATACATGTATGTGTATATATATATATATATATATATATATATATGTATGTATGCGTAATATATGCATGTATTTATATCAATATATACAGCACACATATATATTATGTAAACAACATTTTTATTTTGGATTCTGATTAATCATTTGACAGTACTAATATATATATATATATATATATATATATATATATATATGATTATTGGATTATATTAATATAATCATTCTGTATAACATATTACATTGTTTTAAAAAATATGTATACATACTTATTATTACAAGTAGTATGATTGTTGTTGTATCTCTCTAGGTCCATGCCATTTTGAGAATGGACAGTGTCAATGGAGTGATATAAGTGTAGGTCCTAACATATGGCAATTGGTGAAGGCTTCAAACGGCACAGACCTACCCACTGACCACACCACTGGAACAGGTAATTCAGTGATAGATCCCATTATCATTACATATCAAATCAAATACATTTTCTTTTTTTAACCCTCTACTTCTACTCAGGGCACTACATGCAGACATATATCATGGATCCATCTAAGAATGAGGCTGTGTTTCAGAGCCCATCCCTGCCTATCAGCTCTGAATACTGTCAGCTTCTGTGAGTACATTCATAATGATGATGTGCATAACTAGTGACAACATCTTGTGAAACAAACAAATACTTCCATTACACAACACTGAATCATGTTCCGTGTTCCCAATTGTCCTCTCTTGTTTATCTCTTGCACACTAGGTTTCACTTCCACATGGGTGTAGGAAGTGCAGGCAATCTCAGCGTGATCCTGCAGAAGGGAGAGGAGGACAGGAAACTGCTCTGGTCACGATCCAGCAGCACTTCAGCACAGTGGGTCCCAGAACACTTACCACTGGCCAAACAAGAGCAGCCTTACAGGGTATGCCAATGTCAATGTGTGTGGGGCGCAAAGCATCTTCTGTACACGTGCAATCATCTGACCTTTAATCCTCTAAGATCTCGCCTTATACACTGATTCAGGCAGGTTTTCTGCATGAATATAAACATATTTTTCCTGTGTCCCATTTAAGATCATTTTCAGCAGCCAGACCTCACTCAGACAGGATGATTTTATGTCTACAACTCGGACCATGGCCCTGGATGATATCTCTTTCTATAATTGTGAGAAAGACTACCAACCTCCAGGTGGGAAATTATGTTGCTTTTATCATACGACACAAGGTTATTGTGTTGTACTTTGCCATGCCATTAGTCTAGAAATGAAAGAAACTAGAAACTTCTATACACAAATATAGTTCATGTTGACATAGTTCATGTTGGGCACTTTAAATGTCAAATAAATGCAGTCCCACCAAATGCACTTTCCATTTCTGAGCAAACAGAGTCCACATTATAAGATCGTGTCTCAATTTTCTTGTACTCCAGACTTTTCCTTGGCCACATGCTCATTTGAGAAGGACTTGTGTGCGTGGATCCAGGGAGCTTCAGATGACCTAAACTGGGAGAGATGGAGCGGACCTACTGAGACCCCAAATGCTGGTCCTCCGGGTGACCACACCAGTGGAAATGGTGTGCCAACAACCATGTGCACCATATCGCTATCAGCTCAATCATCACATGTCTTAATTAAGTGTCTCTTGCTATATTACAGGATATTATTTGTACATCAAGAGCTCAGGTCACAGCAGTACAGGGGATTCTGCTCATCTGAAGTCTCCTCTGTCTCCCCCAACTGGACCTGATGGGTATTGCTTCACATTCTGGTATCACATGTTTGGATCAACAGTGGGATCACTAAAAATGTCTGCATATGACATTTCATCTGACCATATCACACCAGTAAGACAAGAATAACATTTTCAGGGCATTTGTATGGGTTTTTCTCATTTTACATGTAAGAAATGCATTTCTACTAAATTGTAAATGCTTTGCTCTAATAGTAAATGTATTACTATAAAATATGTTTTATACTAACCAGAATTTTTTTATTTGTTTCCCCTCTAAAACATTAGATGTGGCAAAGGAAGGGTTCTCAGGGGACTGAATGGCAGATGGCTCAGAGTCATGTGAAACTGACAGAAGTTCATCAGATATTAATTGAGGCTTCAGTTGGAGGGCCATCTGGTCATATTGCTATAGACGATTTATCTGTTACTAAAGGTGCCTGTGCTTCCACAGGTAATTAATAACATAGCTTAGCATTTGGTCTGAAGTTTTTCACACTGTCCTGTTGAAATGTCCTCCATGCTTGCTAGAGAACCACAAGCATTTGGCACACAGCTGTAACATAATGTTGTATATATCCATCTATATCCATTTTGAGTATCAAATTTGAACTATCAGCTTAGTGACAAAATTAGGGCATTTATTAATGTCATTACATATACCATGCAGAAAGTGCCCCTGGAGGGTGCCCCTCAATATTTTAACAAATACAGTATCTATTATATCAGACAGAATTTTAATATCACCTCTTAATATTTTTTTTTTATAAATTAATGTTTATATGACCAACTCATAATTGTTTCAGAAGGAATTTGTGACTTTGAAGAGGGGGATTGTGGCTGGATACAGCAGACTGATGATGACCTGGACTGGATCCGAGTGTCAGGAAATAATGTCAAATCTAAATCTAGACCTGGTTTTGATCACACAACCAACACAGTGAGTGGATACTACTTTTCTATGGAAAGTGCGCCTACCCATGTGCAAGGACATACTGCTAGAATGACATCTCCTCTGCTTCAAACAGGTGAGAATTGCGGCTCTTCATATCAACTGTGAACTTTTCTGAATTATTACCTTGAGGGATAGAAAACTCCCATGAAAAAAAACAATGCTCTTTTCTAGGTGATGCCAAGTGTCTCCAGCTGTGGTATTACATGGAGGGACAGGGCAGTGGGACCCTAAATGTGTATCAACAGTTCTCAGACAAAGATCAGCCACTGCTGGTGACCCAGTCTGGAGAACAGGGTGGAATGTGGAGGTTTGCTCAGGCTCCTCTAACCACGTCAGGGTCAAACTATAGGGTGAGTCCCTGAATCAGTACTCGGTGTGGTGACTGATCACAACATCCAGCACATATTTTCAAGATTTATAATCACAGATGATTATTGCAAATGATGGCCACAAAGTTACATGCAGGATCACAAGCTGCACAACTCTAAACTACAGGCTGTACCCTTGAGTTTAATGATGTGTAACTGCAGGAGTGTCCTTATTAATACAGCTGTCTTTTCAGATTGTGGTGGAGGGGATTGAAGGCCAAACTGAGCAGGGAGTAATAGCACTTGATGATGTTCAGCTTTCAAACTATCCATGCACTGCTTCAGGACAGTGTGACTTTGAGGTGAACTTCTGCAGCTGGATGAATCTGTTGGAGGTGGATGACACTGACTGGCTCAGAGCCCAGGCAGGGACTGGAAACCACACACGACCCAGTGTGGATCACTCCACCAACACTTCCACAGGTGAGCTGAGAGAGGTCACTGAGCTTCCTTAAAATGTTAGAACTGGTTTGTGAAGGAAGTATAAATATACTGTATGTTGTGGGTTTTTTTGAATCAGGAAATAAACCATGGCACTGTTTACTCCTGGTATTAAACGGATGTACAGCGAGTCACCTAGTTGCAACAGAGAAAAGATCAAAGACGAATAAATTATTGAATCTAAATAAACATTTATTGTAAGTGATTCAAAATGCAGGATTATGATTTGCAAAATTTGCATTTTAAACAAACATGGTTTTAACAACTCGCAGGCCGTGGTGACACTTTCCTTTAAAACATATGAAAATGGCAGGTGTAAACAGTGACAGTGATGCTTGTATGTTTTTAGGTTATTACCTTTACATGGATAGTTCTGTGGGGGGCTGGGGAAACACTGCCATGATCCTGAGTGAGATATTCACCCCTGACAGCAGAGGGCACTGCTTTACATTCTGGTATCATATGTATGGATACAACGTTGGGACGCTCAAGTTATACAAAAATAACAGGTACCGGACCATGGCCAAAAAAACGTTTTATGAATATAGATCACAATTCATGGAGACATTTTTTTTTCCAGGACCACCCATAACAGCGGGAATAAGTTTGGCCAGATAGTATGGGAAGAGTCCGGAGATCAGGGTGATGTGTGGAGGAGAGCCAACGTCTATGTGGCATACCGAGAGCCTTTCTGGGTACCAAACTCCATCATGAAGACTTTGATCAACTTGAATCATTCTAAGATTCACTCAAAACAAAACACCAAAATATGTGTACAGCACATCATTGTTTTACTCCTCTCTCCGCAGTTTATATTTGAATTCCTGAAGGGAGCAGGTCCCAAAGGAAGTGTAGCTATTGATGATATTCACATCATTCCGGGGCCTTGTGATTCATATACCACCTCTCCACCTCCACACCACCGTGACAGTAAGTATGAGTGCATGCCGTTCTTACATAATCTCACGAGCAGGGTCCAGATGTACATTCTGCTACTCCTGTCAATGGAGGGTAAATTGAAAATCTTTAATGTTACTTACTCATCACCAGAATACTGTATTATAATTGTGAAATAAACTATTTATGCTTCCATTCAAAAGTTTGAGATCGTGTCACATGATCCTTAAGAAATCGCTCTAATCTGCTGCTCAAGAAACATTTCTTATAATCATAAAATGTGCAACCTTATGTGTTTTGTTACAGTTCTTAATGAGATTACTGGTCACTTGGCAAATGTTCATGTTTTGAACCCGGCTCATAAGTATTTGGGTAAATGAAATAGATTGTGGTGTAAAGTGTGATTTGTGCTTATATAATGTGTTTTCTCTAATATTTGGTTTGTTTAGCTGTAGGTATTGGTGTTGGAGTGGGAGTGACACTTTTTGTGATATTTACTGTTGTTGCTGTCCTTTTTGTGCTGAATAAAAAAAGAAAAAGGTATGTACTGCTCATTACATGGTGTTACATATTCTGTGTGTTTTGTTCTGGGTTTTTTCCCCATGTGTCTGCCTTTGCCCATATTTGGTGTTCCTGTCCTCGTTATTAAGTTATTAGGTAATTAGTCTTCAGTTGTATCCCCTGGGTGTTTTCAGTTCTCCCATTATGTCTTTGTGTATATTTACCCAGGTTGTGCCAGTCTCCCTTGTCGGCCCTTAATGTTGTCTTGTATGTCTAACTGAACTCAGTGTTCAATCCTGTATTGCTGAGTACATAATTAAAAGACTATTCTATTGGTTCTAGTGTCCAGCGTTCTCATTTCCAGCACGACTGTGACACATGGACAGTTTAAAGGAATAGTCACCCAAAAGTGAAAATTCTGTCATCATTTACTCACCCTCGAGTAGTTCCAAATCTGTAAGAATTTCTTTGTTCTGCTGAACACAGTTTGTATCAGGCTGTTTTGGGTCACCATTGACCATTTTCCATATTAGGAAATCCAAAACATCCTGGTTACAAACTTTTTTTTTCTAAATTTCTTTGAAAGAATTTCATACAGGAATGATAACAGAATTTAAATTTTTGGGTGACCTATTCCTTTAATGAGATAAAAATAAAGCGTCCTTGAATATTCCTTTGTTTCTCTACAGGGAATCTATCCTTGAAGATGACGTGCTTGATCATAACTTTTCTTATAGCCACTTTGACTGCAACATGAGTGTGAGTATTTTTTCCAGACGACAGACATACGCTATAATGCGTGCAGTGTTGTAAGAATCTGTCTCTGAGTTTTCCCACTGCTCTTTTTCCCAGGATGCGGATGGCAACCCCAGTGAATTAAGGAACATTTCACTTTCAGCAGATGAAAATGATACATCTTCAATATAAGATGAAGAATCACAGACATTGAAACAAATCTAAAAGTCTCTTTATTACACCGAGAAATAATTGCAATGCTTCAACCATTTAGATTAACTGTAGCCATATGGCATTTAAATGCCTGACTGACTGAATCATTGCCTAACACAGCACAAACTCGAGTGGAGGCCATGTGCTGTAAACACAATAAAACGGCTCATTGACAATACATGTGCAATTCTTACAATCTTCAAATATTATATGATAACAATTATATAGATTATTTAAGTTATCCCTATTGCCTGTCATATCAAGTGTCATTTTAAAGGTGTTTCCATTTATTTTTGACACTTTTTTTTATTTTACACTTTTTTTTACACATGATTTTACATCATGCAAATAAAACTAATGCTAATAAGATTTTATTTAACCAGCCCTTTAAAATGTACTTTATGCCGAAATAATATCAGTAAACACTTACGCAATATTTGGGGGTCTTTGGTTTTTTATTGTATGACACCATATCATATGACTGCTCTCAGAATTTAGTTTAGGCAAATTACAAGAACTTTCTGGTATACTGGAAATGGGTGATGACCTTCAATAGTTTTGATTTGATTTACTATTCACCTTTAGACTTCCTTTTTCCAAAAATGAAATCTCAGCAACAGAGGCTTGGGAGGAATACATTGCATTTAAACCGCTTTATTAAACCCCTACATCTTGAGTTGACCTACCATCATTCACGAGAGGGCTGTCTGACTTTTCCAAACCAAAGGGTCAGAGAATCCTCTCAGCTCTATGAGACATGTCACACTCCCCTAATCCACTCATTTCTCACAGGAACCAGTTTCCTCACCGTAAGCCAATGCTCTCTCTTGCTGCCTTTCAAACGAGCACAGACAATCTCACACAACCACATTCAGCCGTATGCCTACAAGCAAGGATAAAATATCATTTAAGTGCTCAGATGACTCAAAATGAAAGGTGGAAGTTGATTTTCATGTCTCTGATGTCCCTGTTAAACTACTTTAAGGTTTGCTAAACCACTGTTTTATATGACTCCGCTTGTGCTGACACAAAGTCTCCTGTTAATGTTCAGGAAACATGGTCGACTCGGGAGTGATATTCTAAGTGTGGTTAAATACCTTATAATTAAACGTGTTTTTCCTAAAGAAAAGAAAAAATTGATTTAAGATTTTTGTACTTCGTGTTCTTCAATCCCATCTTCAAAATTAATTTATGATCTATGGCAATGTGTAATGTTTCCTTCAAGTAGGCTACGTTTAGTAGTGGACTAGAATAATGTTACAGTATATTTGCGTCTGCACACACTTATGTATATTAACAATGTAACCATGGCATTATAGTTTCTTCAAAAATACTGTAGGTACCAAAATGATTAAAACCACTGCTGAGGTAGATTTTATCGTCTTTTTTTTCAGTGACAGCGATGGAAAAGATTATTTTAATGTAAACTGAACTCATGTGTGCACGTCACTGGACAGTCTCGCGTGGGTGTGTTTGGAGCACGCATTATGCGCTCCCTCCGCGTGCAGTTCAACTACTTTTCTGGCTTCGTCTCCCTTTATTTAAATGTACAAAGGAGATACATTAAATATAATTTGTTATGGCACTGCCGGCAAGACCACATTTTTTCTTAGGGATTTTTGCAGTAATTCAGATTAAATTTACCTTACAGGAATTGCCATCAAGTGGTAAGTCATTATTTTTGTGTTTTTTAGTCTTCAAAATACGCAATAAGAGTTATACGCTATAGTTTTTAATATATATATATTAAATACTGTCTGAATATATATTTTAATACTGTCTGCTTAGGTCTTTAGTTTTATTGTTAACTGTTGATCGTGTATTGTTTTGAATTTATATGATGGCTTTCATAAAGCACCAAACTGTGTTTTCCTAATTTCCCTCAAAAATAATACATTTCCCATACCTTGTATTCATAACTCTATTCATATAGACCTATAGACCATCTATATATTATTTCAGTTAAAAATATAACTGTAAAAGCATTTTACCACTGATGTGCTCAAATGAAAAACTGTAAATTAGATTTTTAATACACTTTTAAAATCAGGACAAAATTAGTGTCATTGACCCATAAATCATCTAAGAGGCATTGGCGTCCATTATTATTTATTAGAACAAAAAGATGCTAGGCTTTGTTACGAAGAAGCAGTGTAACTTCAATGACTATTTATATTTTTCATGTTATATTTTTGTGGGGTTTTTTACTGAAGCACCTACCCAAGCTGAAGATTTTTTTGGCCCATGTGTGCTCACTGTACCCTGTGGTCTCTGTCAGCATGTTGAAAATAAATGTGATAGACCTGAGGGCATATCACACACTCACAATGCCAGACAGGAAAAGCACAGCACATGGTTCTTTGCGTTACAGGATCTCAAGCTTTTATTATATTCATATCATTTTATTTCTCACATTAGCATCAGATTACTCTGGAGATATAGATATCGAAGTAACGTTGGCAGAATTCAAATGAAAAGGACACAGCAAACTCTGTGTTACCCCAGTCAAAACACTGCCCTGCCCTCCCACTCCCCCCGTCCAGCGCTATGAGGAATTCTGAGCATGTTTCACTCTCTTCTGTGAAAGAAGTACTTTGGACACACACTTGTCACTGCAGGATGTGAGGAACTGTGTTTATTTGCATTAAAAGGTCATTTTTATGCATAGTTGCACAGCTGCTAAAAAAAAACGTCATCAATGTTACATTCTCCAAAGAGCTTCTTGGTGATTGAGAGAGAAGTTCATATTCATGTAGGTTATCAATGATTCAGTGATTGTTAATGCAGTAAATAATATTGTATAATTAATCTTTATTCATCAGGGGTCTTGTTGTTCTCCAATCAAGAGAGTGCTGTTGTAAACCTCAAGTTTTACAATAAAAGATGGAGAAGATGGACACTCTCATCCAAACCAGTGGACAAGATCAGTCCGAACCATGATCTGGAACATTATAAAGAACACAGCAAATTGGATTCAGAGCACTTCCCAGAAGTTGTGACTAATGAGAGTCATGATAACTTATCCATTAAGGTGATCATTCAGAAATATATTAACTCATATTTATAAAACACTTGCCCGTTTGTAAGTAATGTGTTTCACTGTTTTAATTAGAGAGATATGGACCATATCTACTACACGTCTAAATTCTATGGGCCCAAAAATAGTTTAGACAAGGATTTGTGGGTAAATATCAAGCAAATGGAGACGGGAAGAGTTCATAAAATTCTCTCCAACACACATCGGCAAACTTTGGTATGATCATTTCCAAGTTTCTTTGTATTTTTGTAATGCATTTTTGTAATTGTTACTTAATTTTTGTGCACATAATTTAGTGAGGTTTTCTTTGTCTTTGTAGAGAGTAAACCTATCCTTTAATTTCCCTTTCTACGGACATCCATTAAGGGAAATTCATGTAGCTACGGGGGGTGAGTGATATGTTGTTTTGTTTTTTGTTTTTTTTACTATAAATTTTTCTCAATGTATAATAAAAGTATTTATTTCTTATAAACCCCACATTTTTAACAGAATTGTATATTTGAAATACATTGCATTTCTATTCAGGTTTCATCTACACTGGAGACGTTATCCACAAAATGCTGACTGCTACTCAGTACATCGCTCCTCTCATGGCTAATTTTGACCTGAGCATCTCCCAGAATTCCACAGTCATTTACTGTGACAATGGTAAAACGAGACAGAAATTTGAATGTGCTGTTATTTATTTAATTGTGTTATATTTGAAAGGCTGTTTAATGAGTCCTCGCTCTGTTAGGCACAGCTCTAGTGGTGCAGTGGGACCGTGTGTATCTCCACGATGCGTCTCGTCTCGGCAGTTTTACCTTCCAAGCAGCTTTATACAAGGATGGCAGAATCACCTTTGCATATAAAGAGGTTGTTTTAGATCTTCTTTGTGTTTACAGCTCCCATCACAATATAATAGATAAAGCAGGGTTTGATTGTAGACTCTCAAATGCTTTTAGGTTCCCATTGACATTAGCAAAATCAGTTCAGCGAATCATCCTGTGAAAGTTGGGCTCTCTGATGCATTTGTGGTTCTTCATAAGATTGAACAGCTTCCCAGTAAGTAGTCAAACTCTTTTTAAACTCTTCTTATTTTCAATTATTTTAAACATTTGTTTTACAGTATTTGCTATTATATCATTTATTAGTATTTTTAGTACTTTATCATGTTAGTTATCGCTTCAATTATACTTTTATTTTGTATGCTTATGTCATTTTTGATTATAATGGGTTAAATATTTCTATTTTGTTTAATTTTTGAATCAGTTTTAACTTTAGTAATTATAATACTTTAACTTTTATTTTAGTTATATTTAAAATGTGAAATGTGTTTTAATTGTCAGTAATGTTACCAGCCTTCCGTTCTATTGCTTTCGTTCTTATGACAGATGTTAGAAGAAGAACAATATATGAATATCATCGGGTAGAGCTCTTAAAATCCAAGATCACAAACATTACTGCTGTTGAGATGCTTCCTCTTCCAAGTGAGTCTACACTGCTGACAGAACTAGATTCATCTCAGATGGAAAAAAGCTCTTTACAGAACTCTAATATCTTTCCCTAGTACTAATCAGTACCCACGTCTTTCACATGTCTTTATTAAAATGTTTATCCTCCTGCTGTCAGCCTGCCTTCAGTTCTCCAATTGCGAGACGTGTGTTACGGCTCAGATCGGCTTCAACTGTAGCTGGTGCAGTCACCGGCGGAGGTACACAATTGAATAGTCAAATAGATTAAGTGCAGTGTGCTTCAACTGGACTCAACAGATGCAAATAATGTATTTCTTACAGATGTTCCAGTGGTTTTGACCAGTATCGTCAGGACTGGGTTGACAGTGGGTGCTTAATGGAGGTGAATAAGTACAGTACACCTCCACTTTCGTTCCTCTGCTCCGCTATCTTTTATTTTTACTACTGTAACTTACTGTAGTTGTATTTCAAGACAAAGAGCCAGAGCTGTGACAGAAATCAGCCTGTCATCAGAAGCAGCACTCCGGCAGGGCAGCCAGGAGTGACGGAAGTGTCTATAACTACAACATCATCACCCACATCAGCCTCCTCAGTCACCACTAAACTCACCAGCATACCCTTATTCATAAAAAACCTTCCCACCAGCATCCTCACTGACGGTATGTATCAGTCTTATGTCCTGCAAAGGATATTTTTTCTTTTTTTACACCTTGCTTCCAAATAAAACAAATTATAAAAGCCCAACAAACCAAGATAAAATTAAGACTTGCACAGCATTTTTCCCTAGGCCATAACCTTTTACAGCATGACATTTCATCCATAATGAAAAATATGACCTTTCATCTGCCGAATAAATGTCCATTTTTTGTATATCCTTAACACTGAAAACTTTTTTTTTCTGGGCTGCCCTGATATGAACATTCTGTCAAATTGTAACCATTTACTACTCTACCCTCGTTGTTCCAAATACGACTTTCTTTCACCTTTGACGTATATTAATAAGATATTTTAAAGAATGTTGGTAACCAATCTATTTTGGGGCCAAATGATTTCCAGTTTATTTGGAAAAATGTGTGACCCTGGACCACAAAAACCAGTATTAAGTTGCTGGGGTATATTCAAAGCAAGTGAACGTGATTTCACCAAGTACAAGATGTTCCTGGATCAACATTCCAATCAACCAATCAGATTTAAGGCATAATTTTTCAGGAAATTAATGTTCTAGGCTTATGATCAGGGTTAACCCTTGTTAATCATTTACCACTGATTTGAAGAATACATTTTTGGTAGGGCTACGTTTAGGGGTAGGGATTGGCCTAAGTCTATATTTTTGGACAGTAATGTTGATCCAGAAGTAAAGATCATGTTCCATAAAGATATTTTATAAATTTCCTACCATTAATTTTTCAGAACTTAATTTTTACTTAGTAATATGCATTGCTAAGCAATTTTTTTTTTTTTTTTTTGCAACCATTAAAATCCAGACTTTCAAATAGTTGTATGTCTGCCAAATATTGTCCAATCCTAACAAGCCATAAACCAATCAAAAGCTTAGTTATTCAGGTGATATAGAACCCTCAATTTAAAAAACGCTTTACCCTCATGATTGGTTTTGTGATTCAGGGTCACGTGTATCAAAATACCTTCTAAAATACATTTTATGTTCCACAGAAGAAAGTCAGATAGGTTTGGAATGACATGAGGGGATGTAAAATGTTTTTAAAAACTCATTCATCTCATTAAGTCTTCACCCTAACAACCACACAAATACCGTAGCAACTACCAACAAAATAGTTTTTTTATATACGTAATTAAACTGTCACGGGAAGGAGGCGAGAAGACGTGCGGGTTCATGTGCAGGCTGTTTATTGGCAGACACAGAGCAAAACAGACAGGCTTAGAGTAGTTTACCAGCAGACTGGAATGGAGGAGGCAGAGCAAGAGAATGGTCAGACTCCAAAGCGTAGATCGTGCAAGAGGTAAACAACATCCAAAGGGCAAGGCAGAAACGTTAATCAAAGGCAGGCGAGGTCAGCAACAGAATATCCAAAACAACAAAGAATACACAATGAATGAAACACAAAGCAGGTAACAGGACAATGGACCGTGGCAACATACAAACAATTCCGAGACTAGACATGAGTGGCTATGGCAACATACAAGGGGGGCGGAGACATCAATGGGGAACCGTGACAATAGATGAGATGGGTGGTGACAAGAGTCCATGAATGAAAGCAGACATAAACACACACACAGTTCATGGAGGGCTGGAGTGCCATCTAAAGTCTTGCTGGCACATCCAGCTGATTGTTACATAAACACTGTTTTACTGAAAAAAATAAAATAAAATTTCTTTAAATAAATAAAATTTAATTAAATGTAAACAGTTTCAAGGAATAAAAATCTACCTCAGCTTATGGTCTAAATGATCAACACTTAACGTGTATGTAAATTGCTCATTTATTTTTTTTACATTTCAAAATAGTAAAATTTTTATTTGATGTTAACACAGTGGCAGTCATAACAGTTTTACAATAGATTTATTTAAGCATACATTAAATAATTAAGACATCACTAACAGCTAAAGTAAACTACAGTATAATGAGGATGTAGGTAATATTTTGTGTAATGCTTTTTCATTTCTCTTGCAAACTACTGAGCAGTGGACACTGATGAGGAAATCAAAAAGTTATGTGATGATTTGTTTTGAAGTCTTTCCGAGGTTGAAACACTGAGTGATTACATGAGGCATGAGATGAGATTATGATAAAACTAGTAGTAAAGAAGGCATGTGAACAGAGGCGTATAACCAGCAATCTGTCACAGCACATCAAAGAGTGTCAAAATGTCATTCATTGTTGTGCTACAATAAATTGCCCATTTGAACGATAATTTATTTGTTATATAATATTACAATAAAACTGTATAAAGTTCCCAACGCAGTGGTTAAATCAATGCTGTATTTGATCAGTACAAGTATACATAGCCAAAATTTTAGCCCATGACTTTGTGGCATTTGGGCAGGTGCCATTCGCAGATCTTTTTTAGAAAATATGGTTATAATTGTTCTTTACAAGCAAGTGCAAACAAGTGTTCTCTTTCAGACTCTCAGAATCAGATGGACATAATAGAGAAGCAAACAGAGGAGCAGATGCAGACCGGTCTGCTCATTGGCATCCTCATCACTATGGTCCTCATGGTGGTTGCAGTATTGGCTACTATATACATGTACTATCATCCCACCTCCAGCGCCAGTTTGTTCTTCATAGAGGTGAACTTCGGAATTAAAGCATATACAGCTAATGGAAGTGAACAAATATTTTAACACATTCATTTACGCTACCATTTAAACGTTTGCTCTGAATTGTATTTTTGTTATCTAGAGACGACCGACACACTGGCCTGCCATGAAATTTCGACGGGGTTCAGGACACCCGTCGTATGCAGAGGTAGAGGCCATGGGACAGGATAAAGAAGGATTCCTCGTGATGGACCCTAGAGACAGTTTTCTTGTGTCAGACAGGAGAGAGAGCTTGTTTCTGACGGACCAGAGAGATGGATTTATTGTGGCTGACCAAAAAGAACGTTTCCTTATCATGGAACGCCGCTAACCTGAATTCAGTGGTTTATGAATTAGCTCCTCTGTTTTTGAGAGGAAGCTGCACTGGATGCTGGGATGAATGTGGTATTTGTTTGACCTTATGGCAGCGAGTACTTCAAACGTGAGTGATCTATTGCACCGCCACACCAAAGTACAAATGGAAACAATGTGGACACTGAAATGTTTTTTCCAAGCCAGTGAAGCCAGTGGAACTGCAGCGCTCAGGGAAAACCTTTTTCATTTCTCTCCAGAGGCCCCAGGGTCTGATCATGTTCCTGAGAGTTCCCTTATTGGTGTCTCTCTTCTAACCAGATGGGTCAAATGGGCCTGTGTATTGCAAACACCTCACAGAACGTCCCGTGTAAAACAGACAAGCCTGAATTCTATGTTTTTGCTGTAAATACTTTTATACTCTGATTGCAAAAAAAACCAAATTCATGTGGATAACGTTAAGATACAGTTTATAGAAGAATCTTTCATAGTTCTTTGAAATATTTTTGATTCAGAAATTATGCAGTGTGTCAGAGAAGCACTGAGATACAACTGAAGACACACACTCACACACACACACACACTATACGTATAGCACAGCTTAAACACACATCCAAGCTACTCTCATGAACTGCAATAGTATATGACAGTAAATGTCCTTATAAAATCTGTGCTTTGTGTTTGTAATATGTGGTTTAATTTGTACATTCTCAAACAGAAATGATCTCAACAACTAAAATGTTCAATTTAACATTTCAGTAAATGAAAACCATAAATTGGGAATCAGAACAACTTGATTCAACAACAGCAGTAAGAACAAAAATATGTGTACAAAAATGTACTATAATTGAAATATAATCAAACAAAAAAAATCCATTCATATACACAGATCATTTACACTTTACAATAAATCAGTGTCTTTACAGCAGTTTGTAAACTTCTCAAATTTAACATCATAAATGTATATTATCAGCACAAGTTCTGCATGATTCATATAGCTGACACCTGGCTAAAATAATCTCTAAATCTGTCAGATAAATCGATCAGATAGATTCATCCAGAAAATCTTTGGGCAGGAATTTAAATTAATCTATACATCTATAATCTATAAGGGATAGCTGACCATCTATTTTATCTGTTGAATATAAAATAAAAGGTTTGAAAAATCTGTAAATGTTTATATATATATAAAATAGAAGTCAATGATAATCAGAACTGGGTGAGTAAATAATTCCAGAATAATTTTTGGGTGAACCATCCCATTACTTCCTTTAACAAGATTTTTTCAAATTAAAGGCTTGATTAAATGATGAGCTTTATTCATAGTAATGGTCAAATATGCCAAGACAAAGCTCCACATTATAGTTTAATTTTACATAATTGTAGTTTATTATTTATTAGGAGGGAAGAGAGGTAATAAAGCATTCTTTCCCTAAGGGTAATGTGTATGTGTAAAATGGCATCACTATATGAGTTCAGTTTCCAGATACATCAGTTTATTTGAATCTTGATATCTTATCTATGAGCTTCAAGGCACATGTGACCAGTTTGTAGTTATTGAACTTTGTGACGATGCTTGCTGATGTATCCCACTATCCTCTTTATGCTTCTTTATCTGAAATATACAGATAAAACGGGAGATTCAAATCATTTTCAGCCAAAAAAGGTATGTTTTGAAGTATTGTAGACCTTTGAGTAATGCAACGCAAAGCACATATAAAGCAAATGGGTATATTTTTTGCAGCATTTTAAAACGAGGTAATTACACATTTCATCTGTAGTTATACAGGTATTATCCTTAAAAAATATGTCAGCTGTATTGATTTTGAGCAGCTCTTACCTTGTTTTGGAGGTGCTGGCAGTCGTCTCCTCAGTTTCCGAGATGAGCCAATGGTTTGTGTCTGAAACAAAAGTATTACAACAGTTATAGTCATAAAAAGTCATATGAGCATGCAGGAATAGTTATGAATGAATATTACTTAAAATATGAAGACAACACCTTGTTTTTTGGAGCCTTGACCTTGATAAAGTGGGTCTGTGGAGTTACATTAAGACCTGCATTTTTCAGAGCAGCAATTCTTGAGGAAATGTCTAAAACCTGTAAAAAATGGTGCAGATCAAAGCAAGCAGATATGAAAATGACAGTTTTGATTTCAGCAAGGCTTTGCTGAAAGACTGTTATTTAAAATGTTATTGGCAGTTTTGGGACACCATGGTTATGTTTGCATAATTCTATACGGTATGTGTAGTATATAGCATATACAGGTCTATATAGTATACTGTATACTGTACTGTACTGTATATAGACAATCTATATCATTTAAGTGCTATTTTTATATTATTTTATCAATACCTTTTAATTAGTTTAATGAGTTTTCATAATTTTAGTTAAATTTTGTAATTTTTTTTAAGTGTTTGTCATGTATTTAGTTGTTGTTGGTTTTTCATTTCTATTAAGTTTTTTTTTTTTTCAATTAGTAATTCTGGTACTTGTTTTATTTCAGTTCTACCATCCAAGTTGTTCTAACATCAAGTTCTAATGTTTTTCATCTGTTGTTTATATATTGCTTTTGTCATTTTTCTAAGTTTTCTTTTTTCCTCTATTTCCAAAGCAACATTTCTAATTTCCATTTAAGGTTTTCACCTTGTATTTGAATTTTATTTTTTTTAGCTTTATTTCAAATAACGAAAATAATTTAAGTAAACAAAAACATTTATTTTATTGCTCATTAATTCAACTGTAATGCAGTTGTAATGCAGCAGCTGCTGCTGCTGAGATTCAGAAAAAGCGAGAGAGCACAGCGTCCAGGCCGAACGCACCTGGAGCTCAGACTGCTGCACCTGGGCTGCTGCAGAAGCCACCTGGTCCTCCAGTTGAGCAAGCTCACTTTCAGTGGTGGATCCACTGATGCAGCGCGAACACTCCTCCAGGTCCCCCAGCTCAGCCTCAAGCCCGTACACTGTCCCTGACGCGACATACACCTGCACACAGTGAAATGAATTAGAATACTTTGAGAAGCAGCTCACAATTGCCCAGTGGCATGAGAAACGCTCATCTCAGAAAAAATCCGTACATTCTCCTCCAGTCTGCCGAGCTGCTCGTCCAGTCTTCTGGCCTCGTCAGGGGGAATGATCGAGGCATCGCTGTGGTCTGACTGGCACAGTCCATCTCCCATAGATCCGTGAATCAGATCCTCAGTAGCGTTCAGTACTTTTAGCACCTCTGTGGTGATGCTACGCAGTGAAGCCGCAGAGTACTTCTATTCACAGCAAATATACAGTGGAAGGTACTATAACTTTACATATTCATATAAATATACATTAATAGGGCATGGGGCAAATCTAGTGTGACCACACAAGCAAAATTAATACTAATTTAATGAATACAGTTAACATTTAAATATTTTTATACATCTAAAACAGAAGATCTACTAAGGGAAAAAAAGTTCATAAAAAGTCACAATTATAAGATAAAAAGAGTCCCACAATCATGTAAAATACACAAATGATAATGAGCTTAGTGTCAGATAGCAGATGAAATGTCCAGAAAAGAGAACATGCATAGTGGCCAACTTATGAGTGCAGAAATAAAAGCATACTGTCCATATCAGAATACAATCATCACCTGCTGTAGTATATTGGAGATTAAATGTAGGTTTTTCTCTATGTCCAGCATGTGCACATCCTAATAAAGATCAAATAGAGGCATAATACAAAGAAATAAAGAAGAAATGCAGAAGAGCTTCAGAAAAATGGGTTAATCAGATTAAATAAAAGCATGTTAGTTGCAAGCATCTAAGGTTACTTTAGCCTGTAGTGTTTAGTATACAGTATTTAGTTGTTACCTTGTAGATCTCCTCTGGTGACAGATACTCCCCCTGACCAGATGGGGCGCTGTGGATTGTGGGGTCTCTCTGTTCCTCCCTGTTTTCAATCAAGTCACCTTGACTGTTGCCGTCCTTCTCTTGAACTCTCTCTTCTAGTGATTTACTGCATTGTTTATCTTCTGTCTCCTCTGTCTCGTCAGTGTTGCTCTTTAGGGCCACAGCTTCATTGATCTTGCCCTCTTCCTTCGTTTCTTTTTCCTGCACCTCCTTCGATTTTCCACCAATAAAGCATCCCGCAGATATTGTATTGTCATCCGTTTCTTGTTCAGTTACATTCTGCTCCTCTTCCATCATCTCGTGTTTCTCTCCCTGACTTCTCTCTCCGTCTAAAAATACCCCCTCACTAGTGTAATCTTCTATGTGTTCTTCCATATCATCTAAAGCCTTCACTACGGTATTAATGATCCTATCAAATTCCATCTTGCCATCTTTACTTATCAATCTACTCAAAGCCAATTCACAAGATAAAACCTCCTGCTTCTCAAAGTGATCAGCAGTCTCTGTATTTTCAGCACTGCTCTGCTGACCTTCAACTGCAGTTCCACAATCTTTTATTTCAGCATTTTTCTCTTCAGTCTGAACTTCTCCCTCGCTCTTTGTCTCTTCAATTCTCTCATTTTGTGCATCTGTCTCATTAAAAGTCTGTTTTTGGCTCACAGAGCTAATGTCTTCTGATATTTGGGGCTCACGCATGTCATTTTGCTCAGTAACGCCCTGCTTTGCCAAAATGGCCTTTTGCCTTTTCTCTGATCTCTCTTCTTCTGCTTTTTCAACCATTTCTACATAGATTTGGGTTTTCTCGTCATATTGTAACACTTTGTTGCCATCTGTCCTGTCATCTACCCCCAGCACCTCAGTTCTTAACGACTGATTTATACTCTTGGTCTCAGTTTGATACTCAAATCTGTCCAGTTCATCTTCAGTAGAGGAAAGCATAGCGTCACTGACCTGACGGGTCAGTTCTCTCAGTTTGGAAGTCAGATCATCTTCTTTTAACATCTTAGTTGATCTCACTTGATTTGTGGATTCCGTTCCATCTGAACTTTCTTTGGAATTAGCCTCAATCATCAATGCATCATCTCCCCCTTTGTCTTTTGTTTGCCCTTCTTCATTCCATATTTGATACTCCAAACTGTCCAATTCATCCTCAGTGGAAGATAGTTGTGTTTCTCTAACTTGACTGGTTAGTTCCTTCAGTTTGGTGGTCAACTCCTGATCTAAAGATCCAACTACACCAAAAGCCCCATGATTGGAATTGTTGGAAGCATTGAGACCAAGTCCAAATGGATCAGGGGTCGTGGCTCCAGAGCTCAAGATGTCAGGAGTAGCAGTGTTTGAAGTGTCTGCCTCCAGACTGTGATCACATGAGTGGTCTGAGTCTTGCTTCACATAGCGTCTCTTCACCAGGTCATCGGATAGGTAACAACTGGAATCCTGCCAATAAAGAATTATGAGTCATGAAATTTCTCAAATAAATCAATAAATGTTATATATATTTATTTTATTTACAATAAATTAAAAACTTATTGTAAAAATTATTTTATTTTCAATCAATTGATTTTATTTTATAATAAATTCTGTTCTTTTAAACTTTCTACTCATCAAAGAATCCCAAATGTTTTAAGGTTTCTACAATAAATATTAAGCAATAAAACTTATGTATTAAAATAATTTCTGAAAGATCATGTTACTCTTCAGACACACACACATCACACAGATTTGCCATCACAGGTTTAAATTGCATTTTCAAAAAACTGTTTTTTAACTTGTTATAACGTTTTTACATTTTTGGTAAGCATTAGAAACAGTTGTCTGCCTATATACACTTTAACATACACATAATTATTCTCATTTTTGTTTATTATATTTTAATCTTGTTTTTTTTTTTTTTGCCTTTTCCTTCTACTTTCTATAGACTGGTCAGAAATCATGAAATTAACTGCACATTTGATAATATATTAATATCAAGAAATTCACATTAAAAGTAATATAAAAAGATCAAATAAAATTAAATATATCCAGAACATAATATATTTAATATTTTTTTGTTTTGACAATAAATTGTTAAATGGGTATAGGTATAAAAATGTGTATTTATATATGACATGAAGTGTGTTCACAAGAGGGTCATGATATATGGGTGTTTAAAAACCTCTCAAAATCAAAGCCAAAACATGTTGTATAACAAACACTGATTCTTACTGGGACATCCGAAGACAATACCGACTGTCCTTTCCACTCTGCCTCCTCTCTCTTATTTTTCCTCCTTCGCCTTGACCTCTTGACCCTGCTTTCCTCTAGGCCATCCTCGCTGCTTTCAGCCCCTCCTGGATTGAAATTTATTTCCATCATGTTTGGGCGGCGGGCAGAAGAGGGTCGTCTGTGTTCTAGAGGTACTTTTCTCTTCAAGAAGGGCAGCAGAGTTTTCTGGGACTGGTGTAGCGGCCCGTCTTGTCCTGTGGAGTCCTCGGTGTCAACAGTCAAGGTGTGTTCAGTGAGATGCTGTGCTTGTGCTTTCAAAGGCAATGTTGCTTGACGGCTGTAGGATTCTGGGTAACTCAACTGCTTATTGGCAGACATTTTACGCCGAAGCTCTTCCAGTGCAGCGCCCCAGACCCCATTAGCTTCAGGCTCTGTCTCTGAGCCCATCTCATCGTAAGCTGACACCACGCCAGACTCCCTTTCCAGGACGCTGTAGACCAGACTTTTGCGCTTGGTTAAAAGGCCTGGTCGTGAGAGCAGGTTGCTTTGATATGCAATCCAGTTACCATCAGGACTCTGTAACACTGAAAACATACACACAGCATTAAGACATGTATACAACCTGAGTTTAAAAAGGTCAAAATGAATTTAAAATCTCTGTCATAAACAAGAAAAGATGATAAACTATAGTTAAGAATCAAATGGATTTAAGTCAAGCATCTAACTGGAATTGTCCAGTCGGTCGACACTCCTCCAGCTAGGCATGGCTTGGACAGGCATTGGTTCTTCTTTCTTTATTTCCAGAGTATGACTTATGGAAGATGAAGGTCTTGACCCAGTGTTCGCATGCTGGTCTGTTTTCTCATCAGTCAAGAGACAGAAAGCTGAGCGAGACCTCTGATGGAAGAGAAAACGTTCAAAACATTAATTTAAAAAAAAATCAATCCAAATTCAGTGCCAAATTGCAAATGATTTAGTCTTTAAAACAAATAAAAGTCACTGTACCCAAAGAGAAGCATCAAAAGCACTCTCGGGAGAGATTCCATCATTGTTCTGCTCCAGATTACATCCAGACTTCATCTCAGACTGATCCTTTTTCCGGCGGACAATCTGACATTTAAATATACCAATATAATAGGTTTATTTAAACAGTGACAAAATTGATAAATGATACAATAGTTTTAAATTAACACTATTTAAAATGCCATATAGCATATAATATAAAACCTAATAAAATAAAAAAATGTATATCAACACATACATTCTTAATCAACATATATTAAAATTCTACTTTTTGATTGGCTGTTCGATGTTTGAGTGTAAAAATACTTTCAGATTCATGGATCATTTTTAATTTTCAATAATGTGTAAAATAAGGTTAAAATATGCCCACCAAGACTGGATTTGAAAAAACAAACAAACAGTAAAACAGTAATACTTTGGAATATTATAGTTTATATCTGACTTCTGACTTAATAAATTTTAAAATTTAATTTATTCCTGGTATGGCAAAGCTGAATTTCCAGCGACTATTAAAGGTGCCATAGAATGCATTGAGAGAATATTTTAAATTGTTCTCTGATATGTACATAGAAGGTATGTAGCTT
>JAUCMU010000042.1:11780395-11791952 GCA_032275025.1 Enteromius treurensis
TTCAAGCCTTTAGGGTTCGGTGTCCGCCGTCCTCCCGGCTCGCCCCCCGGACAGTACGCCACACATGCTAAATTTTAACCTTCTTGATTATGAGGAAGTGCGAACTCTTGAAAAACTAATGTGACAATTCTCTTTTTTGAGGATGATGTCATCACGCACAAAATGTTATTTCACCTTTTAGAAATTCATTTTCTTAAAAGTCATCTATATTATTTTTAAGGATGTTATGTTATAATGTTGTTATTGTTTTATTTGGTTATTTTATCTATATTTAACAAAAAAAATTGTAGTGAGTTTAGAAACTTTGCGTGAACGACTTTAACACGCGACTGAATTAAATTTAAATCCGGAGCTCTGCCGCAGCGGTACACACAACGGTAAAAGTCATTTTGGCTGTCCACCTACTGTAGCACAAAAACTCCAGCAATGTAGCAATTACATGACCTATTCCTGGAACATCTTGTTAGCATAGATCAACAGTGTTATTGCAACACAATAACACAAAGCAAACAGTTCACGCTGGAAATGGTTCACTTAGAGCAAGGCAAGAAAACATGTACTAATCAGGATTTGTTAATCTGTTAAATGCTTAGTTGCTTGTCTTACTATGAAGATTCAGCACAGACTGAAAATGAGACAAAACTAGTTCCTTAATTTAAATAAACCCTCACAAGAAATCAGATTTGGATGCAGACAAAAACAGCTTAAAACATAAGCCACACAAATATTCCTAGTATGTTTTGCTGTTTAAATGGATCAGCGTGTAATTAAAGAAGCAATCCTATCATAATTGTTTGTAAAAGGCCAAACTGACCCACTGAATAAATTATGCTACAAGCCAAAAATGTCTGCTCAGATACACTATGTTCTGTTTGCAGCTCCATTACATTTCCTCTTCATGTAATGGATTAACAGGGCCCTCACAAAAATGACAGAATCTGCCATCTGTTTGAAATCTTTTTCAATTTAATGAAATGGAAAATCATGGATGAGTGGATGGATGGATAGATGGCAGACTCTCGGGTGTCTCTCTAGATTTTTTCCAAAGTCTGATTTAGATCAGTGGTACCCAATCAGGGCTTTGCATACCCCAGGGTGTACTTAAATATGTCCTAGCGGGCATTTGAAAAGTACATCAAATCATTTTTTTTTTTTTTTCAAAAATACTTGAGAAGAAGATACAGTATACAGTGCATCATATACAGTACATATCATTGTACAAGTGGACATCCAAGACAGATCTTCACACCAACCATTAACACACATCTAAAGCATGTCTCCTGACCTGTGGACCTGTGATCCGATTTTGATGGCAAAAGACTCTTTTTGTGACTACATTAAATACAAAGTCAGTTGTGCATTTCTGCTAGATGCATGCCAAAAAGCCTAAAATACCTAAAAGCATGAAACAGCTACACTGAGACATTGTTTGTTTTTTTCCTAATTAATTTTTGTGCCATTATTCTTACTTCCTGTTCTAGCAAACAAGCATTTTCAACAATAGTGTGAGAGATTAGAGTGGCCATAATTCTTGTCTCTCAGTCAGATAAAAATCATGGTGCCAAACAAAGTCATTAACCAAAGTGTTTTTCTCACCCAGAAGTACCATGATGAGTAATGTGCTACTTTGTGCCAATGTGCCACACTTTTTTTAAAGAAAGACAAAATAATGGGGGAAAGAGGGGAAGAGAGAAGATCAAACATTGATTACAATATAAATATATGCATTATGCTCTGTCCTTTGGGAACTAATGTATTTATACATAGTATTACATAAAAAGAGTTTAAAGTCAGGTCAGGTAAGACCCTTAGGTAAGTGCAGCAAATCAGTTTGTTTATATGCAAACAGGGAGGGCCTTTTAATTTGTAAATACCTGTGAAGGTAGAAATATTGGACTCTTTTGACCAAGATACCACATGACTCTGTCTCTCCTGAATAAAAATGCCTCTATATATCTCTAGGTCAGAATCAGATTTCTTCAAAGTCATATTTATGGTGGGCTCAGGGAAGTGAGTCATGGATGAAGAGGAAAGGGAGGGCCTTTCCTGTCATTTTGTTTTAAAGTATGAAAACGAATGATGGGAACTTCCTCCTATATTCTTTAGCAATGACTGGAATGCCATTTGGGTGACATTATCAGGAAGACAATGCTAAAAATAGTTTATAGTTTCACGAAAAAATGTGGAGATATTTAGCATTTTCATTTTAAAATGACATACACTACAGCTCAAGTTTGTGGTTGGTAAGATTTTGGGAAAAGTCTCTTATGCTCATCTGAGCTGCATTTATTTGATGATAAAATCAGATTGGTTGTTCCTAAAAACAGTCATATTGCTTAATTTATTTGTGAAAATCATGAAGCATTTAGTAGTTTTTTCAAGATCTTGGATGAACAAAAAAATTCAATAACAATAAGCACCATTTAGTCAATTATATATATATATATATATATATATATATAAATGTAAATATCTTTACTCACTTTAATTAATGAAATAATGTTCAATGCTGAATACGAGCAGAAATCATACTGACCCCAGACTTTTGAACAGTAGTGTATTTTGAGCAGGAGAATTCCTAAAAGTGATTCTACAAATACACAGAAGTGTGCACAAGACTCACTTGAGCCGCGTCTCCTCCGTTTTGCGCAGCTCCATGTCCCGTTGCACCACCTGCATCACATGCTCAGCCTCCACATCCGTCAGACCAGAGAGATCCAGCTTCCGCCCCATCCTTCACCTCTGGAGAGCTAATAAGATACCTGCCCTGTCCTGACTGTTAGCTGAAGACAGTAATAGAAGCAGAGCAGAGTCATTTAACAATATAAAAAGCTTGGCACCAACCGCGCCACTGGCTTCATAATGTGTTTAAAGTTACAGATGTCAGATATGGCATATTTCAACTGTATAAAGAAAGCTAGAAGCTAAATCTGAAAACAAAATAATCTTGTAATTATAACATTGTTTCATTATGAAATCAACATAATACATTGTATTATGAGAAAAGTCCAAAGTAAACCCTGTTGCATAAGGCAGTTAAATCAGCCTGAGAGTTAAGAACCCAAACTATGTCAATTTTATCCATGGCTGTGGATGCTTTGACATTAACTTTTTTTATTTTCTGGCCTTAAAAACTACAATAAAGAATATGAAAGTGCATAAAAGTACTAAATCCTAAAATAAATAAAAAAAACTGAACATTTAGACTAAAAATAAAGCTTGTTCGATGTATTATTAAATAATATTATAAATAATAATAAAGCAACACTGGCACACAACAGTTTAAAAACAAAACTAGATTTATGCAGGCACACTGTTAAACTAACACATCTTTTTCAGCAACCTCAAAACCATCTGCTGAGCCAATAGTGAAATCAAACACAAAGCTTTATAAGAGAAGAAACCGGTCTATTTCTTGTTCGAGACAGCTTTAATATATATATATATATATATATATATATATATATAACATAATAAATAGGCTTTTTTCTTTTCTGATTAGTCATGCAGCCACATTTGTATACAATTTCCCTGCGGTTAACAGCAAACTGACCATACAAGAGATGTATCGGGACTAGTTAAGCCGGGGCACTCACCGTCTCCTTCTCCTCCTCAGCCGCTTACATCAGCTCTTTTCGACCAGCGACTGCCAAGCTGTCAAGATTTCCAGACTAACTCATTATGAATGTTTGCAGACCGCTTCAAATCAATACGGTCGACTTTCGGTGCCTTTTGGAAATGTGCGAAGATAACCTTTTAACAAGTTTGACAAAAAATGATCTAGACCGTCGGAAGAGAAACGCTCGAGAGCTCGTGTACCTGCTGTGGTCTCATGCCATTTACAACCACGAGACCCAAAATCTGCCAACCTCCGGCACACAGAGCCCTGCAATGCCGCAACAGTGTTGATAATCCACTTTTGGACGCGCTGAACACTGATACCATACTGAGGGTGAAGGGAATGTAAGATTTAAACGTTGCTGTTGTTTTGGCCAGTTGCATTGCTGTAAAAAAAAGATAATAAAAGAACTGAATGCAGTCACAGATAAACACTGATTTGGATCGATTCAAAAGCTTTTAGCTTAAATAAACAGAATAACTAGCATTTTGTATTGGCAGATAGATATTGACATTTAAGTTATGATTAAAAAAAGGCTCAGGAAATGCAAAAGAGAAAGAGAACAATATGACAAAAAAAGACTGCATAATTGAAAAAGATTTCATAATGAGAGATTTACAACCAGCTTTTAAAGGCTGGTCAAATTACTGTAGGAAAAGGATTTCACAGAAGGAGTTCAGTTGTTTTTGTCTGGATACTGCTTTGCTATTTTGCATTCTTTGCTGTCTTCTTAGATCTGTATTTTTTTCTCAGCATCTCAACATATTGTTGTCCTAAGAATAAACCAAGAAAAATGATGAATTTAGAGAGCACCCAAATAATAAAACACAGATCTAAATGCATCTTTACAGTTGAGAAAACCAGTTTAAACCAGCCTTGTTTCTTGGTCTTGGCTGGATTGTTTAACACACAAAGCGAACGCTAATCGGTTCCCCACACACTTTGTGTTCATTGCTAGTTGTATCTGTGGCAGCAAATTTACACTTTAATGTTCCAGTATTTTTCGACTTAAGCTTAGTCACATGTAGAACCTAGTCAGCTGGTTTAAAACAATGGAAAAGAAAGGCCAAAGTACCCTGCGTTTTCTTCACTCTCGCTCTTTCTAGTCATCAAAGGGAAAGAGAAATACTTTTACTTTGTTTTCTGGAAAAGAAAATATCTTATTATGCAATGGCTTTCATCTGTTTTCCTGCAGCCAAAACTAAATGGCAAAACCCAATACTAAGAGCCTTATGAGATCATATACATTGGCCTCTCTTTTTGCAGGGTTGTTTTTCAAACCTCCCATGTGTTTCAAGATGTTTTCCTCAGGGACAATGTGTTACGCCCCCTTTTTTATGACATCTGGTAGTGCTTAAATGTGAATATAAAGCACAGATGAAGTGCGCTTGGACTGCAGAAAGCAGCAGGATGAAGAGTATTGTGCAGCTAGGGCTGTTGTGTCTCAGCCTGCTCATCTCCAGTCTTCATGGAGAAGAAATTGAGACAGATAACAGCATGCAGCATATGCCTAATTTCGATGAGCCAGAGCTTCATCAGTTTGAGGTGAGAGATAAACTTTGCTGGTTTTACTGAGGTCAGTCAGGCTGAGGTAAGAATGCATTTAAGAAGCTTATTTCTTTTGCTGTGGATTTCCTTGAATATAATTAATATGTTTTTCGCAAAATGACAAATTGCATTAGTAGCTTATTTCTAACCAAATTTTATTAGTAATTATGATTTAAATACTGTTATTAATAAGCAGTTGAATATTTTGTAAAGATAAACAATATTGTTAATGGTCCTCTCCTGACTTGACAAGAGATTTTTTCAATGCACATCCAAGTCATCACTGAAATTCATTTCCAGATATTTTGTAACAGAATAAAGGATCAATGTAGGATTTTCATATGTTTAGATATTTGTTTTAGAGTTCTGCTTACTTTGAATCATTTATCTTTTAACAATCCTTTTGCAAGGTGTACAGAGTAAGACGACAGACGGTTCTCACAGGAACAGAAAATCCAGAAAAAACAGATGTTGAACCACTAAATGTAAGTACACATCTAATAACGTATTGTGTGCCTTTGCACAATCTTCTGAGATGATTTTTCTGCCTGCAGCTTTTTCAAAACGTAATAAACCCCCTACAGGGTTTGGATGATAATCAAGACATAATTAAGCTTTCTCTTTGATAACCAATGACATGCCAGTGGTCCTGCTACAC
Source organism: Enteromius treurensis (assembly GCA_032275025.1). Classification (NCBI taxonomy): domain Eukaryota; kingdom Metazoa; phylum Chordata; class Actinopteri; order Cypriniformes; family Cyprinidae; genus Enteromius; species Enteromius treurensis. The sequence continues at coordinate 11,786,221 of JAUCMU010000042.1, forward strand.
AAAGATTTCATCTGCCAAACAAAAATTACCTGCAACTTTGCCTCACAGTTGTTCCATAATGCAGAGATGTGTCAGCAGAAATGTAATGTTTTCAATCTTTTTAATTGATCTGAAGGAGAAGCCCAAGCCTAAGAGAAAAAGACCAAGACCAGGACGTTTCTCTCCTTTAGGAGATTCACCGGTATTCATTCTCTGTCAGTTCAATGGATAAAATATAGGCTATATGTACTGTAAATGGAGACAAATGTTGAGTTATGGACAATTATGAACACTCGCTTCACCTGTTATGTGATTTTTATATTCTAGAAATATATTGGCTCACTTGACACTGAACTGACTGCCAAAGTCAAGACGGATACCGAATGAAAAAGTTAAAGCATTACACGCATTCAAGACTCCTTACCAGGTAACATGTTGCAATGTACTGTATCTATATAATTTGAAGGTTAAAAAAAAAATGGTTATAACCAGACATTATTGTGGATTCTCTCCTTACAGGCTCCCTGAATCAGGAAAAAGGGAATGTACCACCATTGTTCATAAATAGTGTTTCAGGTTCAGGTTATGCTTGTGATAATCATTTATATTTCTATAGCTTTTCTTTTCCAGGTATATTTCGCTTATAAAATGTATTTACTAATGAACTTCTTATTCGCATCACAAGGGGGCAATATTTACCCAAGTGATGAGCGCTCAAACCAGCTTGGCTCCTGTTAAACGAAATGTTTGATATCTGTTCATTTTCATCTCTTTAATACAATAAAGCATTTGTGTTTAAATGTCACTCTTTTACTGTTTGGAAAACGCCTTTGGTTTTAGGTCTGTCCATAGATGGCTTTCTATGAACTTTTGGCTGTAAGTGCGTTTTTTGTGAAAGAATCGATATGTTGAAACTGTCGAGCATATAAATAGTCAATGCATGTTGACGTTTTTTTTAGGGATATACACTGCATAACTGTCACTCCTCTTTTGTAGTTGGGTAGTTCTGCCTGTTTATGGTGTCAGGAAAGTTGTAGGCCTATGTTTTGTGCTAGGAATTTGTCAAATCACACTGACAGCACAAAGTAAATAGAAAAGCAACACCCCCTTCTTCCTATCTATATAAAGACACAAAACTATTTCTTGAACATTTTACTTTGTTGTTATTTAAAAATCTAAAATGTAATGTAAAACACATTTTGTATGAGATCACACAAGGCCAGAGTGTAATAACATTGCCTTCACACTGAACCCCAAAAAGTAACCACAAGCAACCATGCAAAAGCAACAATTTGCACTTACAAAGGTATGTAGCCTACAGGTAGTGCAGATGGTACAAACAAAGTTGACAGCACTTATTTCTAAAGTTGAAAACGTGTAGCTTAATTAAACAGATCAACCAGAATATTAAATACAATGAAATATAAAACAAAAGTGTGTGCGCACATTTTTTTATATAATCAATACTCAAAGAAACTGCATCAAATCAATATGTCGTGCATCACATTTATGTGACGTGACAATCTTTTAAAGAAGACGTTTTTAAAAGCTTTTTTGTGGACAGCTGCTGGAATCACATCTAAAAACAGATACTGTACGTTCACAGTATTTTAGGTGTGGGAGCAAAACTCTGCATAGATGAGTCACAGTAAACAGACTCTGTTCTCACAGGAAGAGCAGACAGAAACACTCCACTCTGCCTTCAGGCAAAACCCCGAGTCTTTCAAGGTAAGAAACGCATGGCATTATGAGTTGTAGAAGATTATTTTCTATTTTGTTAAAAGTTTAATATGATCCAAATGTTAGCTGCTGAATTTGCACACTGTTTGGCTGTTTGCAACAAACTACTAAAATGTGCATATTTGCTATTTGAAAATAAAGGACCGCTTGATTTTTAACCGATGAGGTTAGATGTTATAAATACATGTTTGGGTTCAAGCATGACTTTACAGAATTTATAGTATGATATCAAAGCGGTTTCATTTTTGAAAACATTTTTACTGAAATCAGTGCTTAAGATTTCTATGCATAAAAAATGCTTTCATGTGACTTTTTATTTGAAGAAAAAAAAACATTGCGCTTCTCTGGAAAAGTGAGTGTTTATAGAGAAACTTTAAAGCTTATGACTTGTTTAAGCAAATGTTGGAGTACACAGGAAATCTGGAAAGGATTTACAATGTTTAACCGATAAGCATCTCTTACTTTTGGTTTATCTGTGAATTTAAGCATGCAAAAAAAAGGGCATTTGATAAAAGCGGAGAGGGAATGTTCGGAATGAAGGTGCTGTTACGTGCCTGGGGCAATAAAACATCACGTCTGGTATCCATCTGCTTTCTCTCGGCTGTTTTGGAAAAAAACAGATCAACAATCTGTAAATCTGAGAATGCTTGATCATTTCCATGTCTCTGCGCATATAAAAGTCAAAAAGCTTCTAAACAAACCATTGTTTTTTTTCTTTTTAGAGCTTCATGAGAATGGAGGAACACTATTATGACTACCCTGAGTTTGAAAACAACAGCTCGAACTTCAGCTACGATTACTATCAAACCATCTGTGAGAAGGGTGATGTGCGCTCCTTCGCGAGGATCTTCCTCCCAGCTGTTTTTGTGTTATCTCTAGTGATTGGTTTAGCTGGCAACACTCTGGTTGTGGTAGTGTATGCGTACTGCAAGCAACTGAAAACGATGACTGACACATTTATACTTCACCTGGCTGTGGCAGACCTGTTGCTGCTCCTAACGTTGCCCTTCTGGATTGCCGATGCCATCCACGGCTGGGAACTTGGGGTCATTGTCTGTAAACTCGTATCTGCCCTCTACACCATCAACTTCACCTGTAGCATGATGCTTCTGGCCCACATCAGCATGGATCAGTACTTGGCTTTGACTCCAGGATCCAGAAGCACAGGCATTACGCGTGCTTTTCAAAAGAAGCATTGTAAAAAACTCTGTTTGGCGGTGTGGACCATTGCGTTTTTTCTTGGTGTCCCTGATTTGGTGTTTTCAACGGTCAGAGATCTTCCTCATAAAAAAAGCTGCCTTGCAATGTACCCATCGGACACGGCACACAAGGCTAAAGCTAGTTTGGAAGTGTTGGAAGTCGTAATAGGCTTCTTGCTACCTTTAATAGTGATGTTGTTCTGCTACACCTGTGTAGGCCGAGCCCTACTGAAGCTCCCTCAGGAGAGGAGATGGAGGAAGTGGAGGTCCATCCGTGTGCTGCTGGTGATGGTGGGAGTCTTTGTGGTCACACAGCTGCCCTACAATGTGGTCAAGTTCTGTCGGGCCATGGACGTCATGTACACATTTGTGACTCACTGCGGGGTCAGTAAAGAGCTGGACAGGGCTACTCAGGTCACTGAGAGTCTGGCGTTGACACACTGCTGCCTTAATCCTGTTCTGTACACTTTCGTTGGTTCTTCCTTCAGACAGCACGTATTAAAGTGTGCCAAAGACTTTGGAAACAGGGGGAGGAGGATGGCACAGACCAGACAGCAACAAGAAGTGGATATATCCTTGAATTCTCATTCACAGTCCCAAGAGACCAGCACTTTTTCCATTTGAGCAATCTTGAGTAGATGTTTTTCCAGCCTGTGGAACTTTGCACCATCTGCCCCTTTGTAAAATACATGAAGTGAAAGTGAAGGGATTTGTTTCTTAGTCAAGGCATAAGGCAGTATTTTGGCCAGAAAATGTCTATAGTTATGTTTGTACAAAATGCCTTTATAATCTTTGGTTTACATGAGAAGTGGAATGCGCGAAGTGATACGGGAGATGTATAAATAACTCCGGGCTACTTACTGACTCACTGTAACTTATATAACTTTGGTCGAAGCAAGACGGCAATGTCGAATGGCCCATATTATTTTTGCATATTATTCCACAAGATTTTACCTCTACAAAATTTTTAATAAAGAAAAGTTGACAATCGAAGTCTAAATGAATTTGGTGGTGGAACCTCTGCATCTTATACAAATAAATAAACAAACAGCACTATCTATCTGTCTTTCTATCAAGAGTCATATTTTTAGAAGCGTTTTTTGTTTTTGCTGTTATTCGTAGGCTAGGCCTACATTACAAAAATATTATATTTTATAATATTATATATATTTAATTGATGTAATTAATTAAACAAATTTACCATATAAACCGGTGCTGCAGCCATTGTTTCACTGTCTGCTGAAAAAAAACAGACAAAAAAAAGTAAAACTAACGTCAGCCTATTTGGCGAGCTCGGGCCTGTACCATGAAACTGGTTTAGGAGGCTAACCATGGTAAGTTTAGGATTAGTTTGTGCCAACCCTGGGTTTTAGGTCCCATGAAAGAAACTCGGCTTCAATTGGTGTTCATGGTACCATGGTAACTTGCGCTGCACGGCTAACCTGCTCCGGGCAGGTTATGTTCTGGGTTAGAGATCTCAAAATGAAATTTGACATTGTTTGAAGATAAAATCATCCAATTTTTTTGAGATTATTATTTTTAGAATGACTTTATTTTTTATATAATTATTATCTCCTTAATCTATTACACAATCCAGTTTAGTTTAATAGTAATGAACCTTTTTTATTAATATAAACATAGATAATATGCAGTATAAATAAGTAAACAGGACTACATATGAGTTTACATTTTTAAGTGTTTTACCTATAGTGTTCATGCTATTTTAGTGTTATACTTAGAAATAGTATATATCTTTATAAAGTAACTTTACAGCTTACTTGCACATTCAAGGCATGTGATTGGCTGCTCAATGCTGTCACACTTTCATGTGCACATGCTACATTAACTCAGGATCAAGACTGAATTGACAGAGAAAGATGATGACCAGCTTTGTGGTACCAACAAACCCAGATTGCATCGGTTTGAATTTGTCAACCCAAAACTAATCCCATAACCCTGAGTTTGTTCATCTACATTCATGGTACAGGCCCCTCGTTTTAGCTGTTGCTCAAAAGCCCTCTGAACCAGCCAGATTTCAGCTGTTTTTTCAGGTCGTCTACTAACTCCACCATTCGCAAAGGGTTACAGTTCTGATTTTCCCACTCTTATCATGACTTAGTCATGCATGTGCATTTAACTCTTAAATACGTTATTTCCAATGCAAGTCCACTTTAGTCACAAATGACCAATCAGAATCGATAATTCCAGTCACGTAATCAACGAAACTAAACGTCCTGTGGATAAATATCTGAATAAAATAAAAAAATTTTTTTAAAGAATGTGTTTTTTCATCATAAGACTTCACAACAAAATGATGAGACCATTTTTTTACGGACCTAGCATCTTCATAAAAGAATGTTCCTCTGCACAGAAGAATATCAAACAGACGTAAATACTTTGAGCAGAAGCAGAGCCGCAATCTTGGCAAATTGCTATGGGTCACAAGGATGACATATCATCTGAATTAACACCAGCTGCAAAATTCAAACAAATATTTCATCAGACCTTCACATTAATCACAGAAGCCTAGAAGTTTTGTTTCTCAAAAGATGCTTCAGCAAGGAATGCAAATAGAACACGCATCTAAAAGGGGGCAGGGTTTGACTTATGAGATTTTAAACTATAGTTAAGTAGTGTTTTTGTTGTTTTAGCTAACTTTGTAAATACTACATATTTCTGGGATAACTGAAAAATCCCAAAAAAGTTCGGACTTAATTCTAAAATGTACAACATAGTTAACCTGGGGCCTGTTCCATAAAACAAGTTTACCAAATAAGCCAGGCTTATGGCAGATAGTCTGACTTATTTTAATAC
>JAUCMU010000042.1:11795589-11814382 GCA_032275025.1 Enteromius treurensis
CCTTACGCACAGAGATTGTTCCAGATTCTCTGAATCTTCGGATGATGTTATGCACAGTTGATGATGATAACTGCAAACTGCAATTTTTCGCTGGGTAACACCTTTCTGATATTGCTCTACTATCTTTCTGCGCAACATTGTGGGAATTGGTGATCCTCTATCCATCTTGGCTTCTGAGAGACACTGCCACTCTGAGAAGCTCTTTTTATACCAATTTGTTTAGTGTCCCAGCTTTTTTGGAATCCGGTTTGTAAAACCAGGAGGCTTGTGAACCAGTCCCATTGACTGCCAAACAATTACCACTGTCAGGGTCCAGAAAAGTATGAAAGACGTTGTCTGAATGATACATCTGCCATCAGTGGTTCAACAGTAAAGTTATGAGGATATTTTTTGTATGGAAAGAAAACAAGAATAATGACTTTATTCAACTATTAAGCACTGTAACATCACCTTAGTGCTATTTTGAACAGCATTCTGTAAACGCACATAACATGCAGTTCTATGTTAGACACAATGGAAGGCTATGTTTAGTTACACTTTGATTTGTATAAACAGCGTGTCTTTCCATTGTGTCTAATACAGAAGTGTGTTACCTCAGCAAAGGTGAGTCTAGCTTTTTGATTCTTTTTGCTGAAGAGGCTTTGTCACTGCAGATTGCGTATTCAGTGTGTTTCTCTTAAAGAGGTCATATGATGCAATTTCGAGTGTTCTTATTAAAAGACTCTGCTACTTACTTTTCAAAAGCCAGTTTGGAGCAGTGAAGGGGAGTGCTGGTTGGTTGTCATTTCTCTGATCATGAATGCAGACATGATCCTATGTTTATGAGGCGTGATGCAATGCAACATTTAAAAAGGCAGTTTAGAACGGTAAGCAAATAAAGGGTTAGTGGAAAAACAATAGTGTACAGTATATTGAAATTAATGTGTTTTTTTAAACAAACCACATAAACACATTGCATTACACCAAATAATGTTCTTTTAAGCAACATCATATGACCCCTTTAAAGGTGGTGAGGTAGATCCATACCCTGTTAATTGCAATTCCAGCTGCAGTGTTGTATCAATTCCTCATTGAGAGTCTTGTGTGGATAACCAGCCTTTTGGGGGGACTAGAATGAATTAATGTCATTGTAAAGCTGCAGTATTTTAGAAATCAAAGATTTGAAATGACCAGCTTCCCTTTTCTACCCGTTCAGTCATCTTAGAACGGTCTGACCTCTTGCAGTCTCATTGAAAATTAGAAGAATAATGCCAGATTTGTCATATAATTTAGGAGATTAAATGGGTTTAGATTTATGTTTAACACTCAGATTAGATTGTTCTTTAATTCTGATCAAATCTCGAGTACTAGTTTAAATATCTAAATTAAGGTTTTTTATACTGTTCTTCAGACATACAATCAATTCATGAAATAGGCTTAAAAAACTGCCCTTGTACATTTGTTAAGATACATTCAAATAGGACTTTTTTTTTTTTTTACAATTTCGGAAACTGTAGGTTCTTTAATTTCGATCTCCATTGTATTATATGTATGCATTTGAATTATTGATAATATAATATTTTGTCTTTACCCCTACTTGACGATTGTGACCTGTTGTTTTGTTTGAACAGACTGTGATATTGACATTGCCATTGGGTTTGACGTGTCCAGAGATATCACACAAACTCTGTTGACACCTAAGGTGGAACTGTTGGTTACCTCAGCCATTGAACTTATCTCCATGATGGGTCATGTAAACTGCATTGAAAAGAAAGATATTACAACAAGATTTGGCTATAGACTTGTGTCTGGACAAGATGGAAAGGTTCTGAAGGATTATGGCTTTGAGCAGTACAGCAAGGAAACCATCAAGAAAGTGATGTCATTGCGACCTACGGCACCCTTGTCTTTCAATGGGTTTCTGTTAGATTCCTTCAGAGAAAAATTTGGCACCTCCTCCAGTGCAAAGGTTGGAATATTTTTTAAATATAAAACTGAACATCAAGATAATTGTCCATGATATATTATATTATTTTATAATGTTCCTTAACAAAATAAAATCGTCGCTGCTGATGTTATTTTCACATGATTTTGTCATGTTTTACTGACATGCTTTCACAAGAAACATAGTGCAACTATTTTAAGGAACAGATTTGTTTGTGTCTAGGTTTTGATAATCTTCACAGACGGGTTGGACGACAGCATTCAGAATCTGATGCAAAGTTCAGAGAGACTTCAGAACAGTGGTAAGTGATGTCTTTGGCTACTTTCACATTAACTGGGACGTATTTGAAATCGTTTTTCGTTTTTTTGTTATTACTAGTGCTATCAGGTGGTTTCCAAAAGTTTTTTTTGCACCCACATTGACTTCAGTCAACACTTCACGACTCACCGTATTCATGCTTCATTGATTTTGGATTATATCTTCAAAATTCACACTTTATATCTGAACAAAACTGTGCAAAACTTTAATACATTTTGTGAAAGGACATAATTGCACATAGGTTTTATACTTTTTTTGGAAACACTACCTTTCAACAATTTTATACAAGAAGCTCCCATCTTCACTTGTGCCATGTTCCTGCTTTTCGTGGAACTTTCTTCCACAAAAAAAATAAAAATAAAAAATATAGTGTCCCCATCCTCTACAGTCACTCTTTACTAAACCCATGTGCTTTTATTTGTGACATGTAAACTAGGAGTTAGTGCACTGCTGATTGTGTCTTTGGAGGGAATAATGGACGTCCATCAGCTGGAATTTGGCAGAGGTTTTGGCTACATGCAGCCATTGACCATCAACATGCTAAATTTAGGCAACGCTCTTATGAAACAGATTGTAAGTATGAAAACAGTGCTTAAATACACAAACAAATTAGCAGTGTGCAGTTCTTGCCAGGCATATTTTTGATGCCAAGTTGCATCAATAACTCTAGCTAAAGACATTTTTTGGTATTGATTTTATTTTTGTGCATTTTAAATGAAGGCTTTTCATACCTACCTCCCTTAAACTTGTTTAAATAAAACAGTGTTTGTATGCTATGTATGTTTATTTTTCTTATTAAAGGGATAGTTCACCCAAAAATGAAAATGTTTACCCCCAGGGCATCCAAGATGTAGGTAACTTTGTTTCCTCAGCAGAACACAAACGAAGATTTTTAACTTTAACCGTGGCAGTCTGGTAGTCATTTAATGTAAGTGGATGGGCACCAGACCTTGCACCAGACCTTTCAAAGTAAAAAAAACTTTCACAGACAAATCCAGATTACACCCTGTGGCTCGTGACGATACATTGATGTCTTAAGGCACGAAACGATCGGTTGTTGTGAGAAACTGAACAGTATTTATATAATTTTTTACCTCTGATAGACAACCATGTCAAAACCGTCTCTGGCTCGAGCTCAGCATGCTGTTTACGTGCTTTGGCATAGATTACGCAAACCCCGGAAGTGATCTGTTGTGAACTCGCGCTTTGGAGACGCAAACGTTGGATACGCAAGCCCTAGACAGTTTGGACATGGTTTTCTATCAGAGGTAAAAAATTATATAAATACTGCTCAGTTTCTCACAACAACCGATCGTTTCGTGTCTGAAGACATCAAAGTATCGTCACGAGTGTAATTTGGATTTGTGTGTGCATGTTTTTTTTTTACTTTGAAAGGTCTGGTGCAAGGTCTGGTGCCCATCCACTTCCATTAAATGACTACCAGACTGCCACGGTTAAAGTTAAAAATCTTAGTTTGTGTTCTGCTGAGAAAACAAAGTCACCTACATCTTGGATCCCCTTGGGGGTAAGCAAATAAACATCTAATTTTCATTTTTGGGTGAACTATCGCTTTAAATTGTTTTCTAAATGTGTCAATTTGTTGGGGCAGTCGTGCAATAGATTTCACTTCATGTCATACCGTATATACTGTATATGTGAAAATGTGAATTTGAACAACAAGAAAGCTCGACATCTGGCATAACATCTGGCAGGAAAGGATAGTGTGTTTTTCTGCAGTAGCCTAAATAAAATTTTGTTCATTTATTTGTTTACAATCTTTGGTTTGTTTGTGTAATGCTCAAACATTGGTGTTTGTTAGGCTATAGGACTGATAAGTGGTATCGATAAAAGTAGTAATACCGTAAAAACCTTAACAGTACCCATCCCTAGTCAGTAAGCAAAGAATTGGACCTGCTTTTACACAAAATGGGAGCAGGCAGGTATTGCAGCTTGGTCGAAAATTACACTGGAATGTCCACTTCTGATGGTTGGGTCATTGCAAGCCATAACAATCAGCCATTGGCCTTTGTGTTTAAACAGTCAGATGTACATGCGATCTCATAGTTGCATGTACTAGACGATGGTCTGTCCTTCACTCTGGTGAACAAGACATGCATGTAATGCTATAAAGGATTTCTTTTGATTGCATCATCAGATATAAGAGTTGTGAAATTACTCAGAAGGTGTCTGATCCAGTTGCAGGCTCTTTATTATCAAAACAGGCAGACAGGGTCAAACAAAAGCAAACAATCGTGACGGAGGCAAAGCAATAACAAATCCAAGCTGTCCAGGCAGAAGGTCAGGGTATCCAGCAAGTATCGTAATCCACAGAAAGTTAGAATAAAGAGCCGGGGTATCCAGCAAGAGTAGTAATCCAAGGCAGTCCAGGTAATACACAAAAGGCAATCCAAAGTACAAGAGAAGAACGCTCAGAGTTGTTGCAACGGCAAACAAAACTTCACGACTACATGCAGCATTTCCCGCTCTTATAAATGGGAGATAATGCGCAACACCTGGTGCGGAAATCACCAAGTTACATGGGCAAAATGAGTCCGGGTGGAACATTTAAACACTGGTGAAGGTTCCCGCTGACGGCGGTTGGAGAGAGCCACAGAGGTCTGAATCGTTGCAGCAAAAGAGTTAATGATTTTCAAAAAATAATATTTTATTAGTGGGATACGCAGTGCCAATAAGCTTTTCGGTAAAGGGGTCATATCAAGCAATTTAAAATTTGTGGAGGACGCCATCTACCTGCTGGAGCAGGCTTATTTCTCATTTGAACATTGTTGGAAACACTGTGAGGGTCATGTTTTTCGACTTCTCTAGTGCTTTTAACATGATCAGACCATCACTACTGAAGAATAAGCTCACGGAAATGCAGGTGGATGGCCCACTGGTAGCTTGGATTACGGACTATTTAACAAATCGACCACAGCATGCCCGACTGAAGAGCTGCTGCTCTGATAACATCCTGAGCAGTACGGGGGCGCCACAGGGGACAGTCCTATCACTCTTCCTCTTCACCCTCTACACTCTGACTTCAGGTACAAGTCTCAGTCATGTTACCTGCAGAAATTTTCTGATGACTCTGCCATTGTGGGCTGTATCAGGGATGGACAGGAGGAGGAATACAGGAGTGTGCTGGAGGTTGAGTGGTGTGAGCTAAAATATTTAAAACTTAACATCACAAAGACAAAGGAACTGGTTGTGGACTTTAGGAAGCAGGCTCCTCCTTACACGCATGTCACCATTAGAGGGGCTGACGTGGAGGTAGTTGAGGACTACAGGTTCCTGGGGGTACACATTGACTGTAAACTGGACTGGTCTAAGAACACCCACGCTGTTTTCAAGAAAGGGCAGAGTCGGCTTTTCCTACTGAGGCGGCTTATGTCTTTCAACGTATGCAGGAAAATGCTGACCATGTTCTATCACTCCGTGGTAGATAGTGTTGTGTTCTTTGCTGCTGTGTGCTGGGGCAGTGGGGTGAAGACAGCTGATGCAAACAGGCAGAGCTGTCTGAGAGGAGAATGCTAAGTCATCATAGCTTGCGTAGTATAGACCCAGCTCCCAACCCAACTTTGTGAATAGACTAATGCCAATATTTTCTTATCGCGGGATAAGAGTCTCGCGTTAACGCAACACGTTAGCACTGACAACGGCCCACCAGTAATATATATACAAGCACAGTGAGGTCTATAAGTATTTGCAAGTTCTTTTACTTAGAAATCATGGAGGGGTCTACAATTTTCAGCAAAGGTGCATTTCCACTTTGAGAGACCGAATCTAAAAGGACAAATAAGGAAATCACATTGTATTTCCCAAATAAATTTTGTAAAAAATCATACAGTGTCAAATAAGTATTTGATCACTTGAGTCAAATTGTAATATTTGGTACAGAAGCCTTTAACAATTACAGAGGTCAAACAGTTCCTGTAGTTCTTCACCAGGTATGCACACACTGCAGGAGGGATTTTGGCCCACTCTTTCATACAGATCTTTACTAGATCTGTCAGGTTTCAGGGCTGTCACTGAGCAACATAGAGTTTCAGCTCCCTCTAAAAATTTTCAATTGGATTTTGGTCTGGAGACTGGCTAGGCCACTCCAGAACCCTGACATGCTTCTTATGGAGCCACTCCGTGGTTTTCCTGAATGGGTGCTTTGGCTCATTGTCATGTTGGAAGACCCAGCCACGACCCATCTTTAATGACCACAGGACTTTCTCCCAACTTCAGACTGGCCAGGACATGGGCTGATAGTAGCCTTGGAAACGATTGTCCCAGCTCTCTTCATGTTATTGACCAGCTCCTCCCGTGTAGTTCTGGGCTGATTCTTCACCATTCTTAGCATCACTGATACCCCACAAGGACAGATCTTCCGTGGGGCCCAAGTCTGAGGGACATTGACAGTCATCATTAGACTCTTCCATTTTCTGACAATTGCTCCAACAGTTGTTCTTTTTTCACCAAGCTGCTTGGCAGTTGTCCCGTAACCCTTTCCAGCTTTGTGAAGGTCTACAATTTTGTCTCTTGTGTCTTTTGACAGCTCTTTGGTTTTGCCCATGTTGCTACTTAGACTCTCTCTGATTGTGGGGTGCATAGGTGTCTTTTAGGGATGCTCATTTCGGTTATTTCACGTAACCGAAAATCAACGCTGGTTCACCGATTATTAACCGTTAGCTGACAACATTATTTTAAATGAGAATTTAATTCAATTGAATTCAAATTTAAGCCCCTGTGACCCGTTAAAAATAGAAATATTAATATTTGTCCACAAAACTAAGTCTTACCACGTTCTGACATGACAGGAGTCCAATCGAGGCGTGAGTTCTTTCATCAAACCTTCATTAACCGACAGCAGCTTTGCGCGGAAAGCGGAGCATTTAATTCGCGCACAGAACACAAAACTGACGAGAAAGGCTCCGGTGGAAAACTGACGAGATCTAATAAAACTTTCAGATGACACACAGCTCATTTCTCCATCACTATAAGTTCAGGTCTTTGAGGGTCAGAAATCTGGCAGATAAGCAAGTGATCAAATACTTATTTGACACAGTAATTCCCAAATAAATTGTTAAAAAATCATACAATGTAATTTCCGGATTTGTCTTTTTAGATTCAGTCTCTCACAGTGGAAATGAACCTATGCTGAAAATTGTAGACCCCACCATGATTTCTAAGTAAGAGAACTTGCAAAAATCACAGGGTGGTCAAATACTTATTGACCTCACTGTATATAGATGGTATAAGAAGTCAACACTTTTGGTGATTATTAAAAAAATAGATTTCCAATTTTACTTTCATAACATATATGAACTCGTAACAAGGTTACATAACCTTGCTGACGTTTTATGACATTAGTGTCATAAAACATCAGCCAGAGGCAAAAGTGGGGAGGAAAAACTGGCATGCATAGGATAACAAAACCTTAAGAGGAACCAGCTGTTGAAACCCATCCTCTGGTCGGGACATATTAAACAAAAATTAATCTGCACTGCAAGCTATACTGTATGATTAATTGATAAGGACAGCTGTGAACTGTTTCAAGTCAGAACAAATATAACCAAAATAAGCTGTTTTGTATGACCACAAGGGGGCTGTGCAGAAGGTCAACACTTACCATCTGAAGACATCAATTCATCAATAAGGTTAGAAACACCTGGACGAAGAAAAAAGCACAAATGTAAATGTTTTTCTTGAAAATGCAAAAATAACCCTTTTTTACATTTTAAATAACTGCTTTGGAGAAATTGTATATTGTTATAATAATGGAATCCGTGTCACCTTCTCTCTCATCCCTCATTTCTTCCAGCATGGACTGCAGATCCTGACCCCCCATCTCCCTCTGCTGTTCTTCAGATACACCTAGAGACCCCTGCATCAACAAAGACTGACTGACAGGAGACTCAGAGTTGCATTCTTTAAAAAGAAAAAAAGAAAAAAGAAAAAGGAAAATATATAAATAAAATCAGTCCTATGCTGTATAAAACCTTATATACACTACAGTTGAGAAGTCTGGGAAGGGTAAGACTTTTTTGAACAGTAGTGTATATGTATGTATAATCGCACAGAGAGTGGTTAAATGAAATAATGTGAACACCCATTAATATCTGGATTAATATAAAATTTGTAGTCTGTAGTCTGCACAAATTATATTTTATCACACAGTAATGAACGGGGTCAGCATGAAGAAAAGTAGTACCCATGTGCATGTCTGGGGACGTGGAGGACGACGTGAGTTGGTGCTCTGCAGCAGGGTTTTTGAGCGGCCCACGCTTTAGGTCACAGAGCTCTGCTGAAGAGATGGGGAACCTCTGCACCCCTGCTGGAGTACTAGGAGGAGTCGGCATGGCAGAAATGTCATCTACAGGTGGGACGGAGACAACGACAGGCTTGGAGCAGCTCGTCTCTCTGTTTATCAGCATCACCTGGATAGGAGCCGAGTGACTTCGCAAGTTCACTTGGTACTTTTTCTGACCATTATGGCCCTGAATCAACAACAACCAAAAAAAAAAGCCATGGAGATTATAAACCAGCAAAAAATGCAAACAAAAGCAAATAAACACTTAAAAAATATATACCTAAATGTAAAATTCACTCAAATAATTCAAGGATGAATGGTGAATGAGCTTAAGGTGGGTGTAGCGTACCATCTCAGGCACTGGGACCTCCAGTTGTGTTCCTGATGGTGCCATGACAGCTAAAAGAGTATCTCCACTGAACGCATCACATATGTCCTCATGTGTCACGTAGCTGTATGTACACAATGCTAAGGAACATGTACCAAGTGATAATGCGATCTATCTTCAATCTTTTTGTAATTTTTTTTCCACATAAAATTGCAACCATTATACAGAGACGGCATGAGGCGGGAGAAAATGCAATACGTTTTAGTGCTTTTGCAAGTAAACCAAGGTTTTTAGGGGAATGCAATTGTTTTTGAGAGCAAGCAAAACCATAAAAATATGAGATGGAAAAAGTTATATTACCCTGAGAAACATGCATTCATTGGCAAAAACACAAAACTCTGGATTGACAAAAATTAGGTGAGAGGAAAAAAATATATTAGAATGGTTTTGCAATTGCTAGCAAATTTCTCTGGTGAATGCTTTCTTTTATTTTTGAAAGATAGACAATGCAAAAGCATAAAAACATGAGATGAAGCAAAATAGTAATTCATTGCTTTTGTGTTCTCCCAAAAATCTTTGCAACAAAATTTGAAAAAGCGTTGATTCTCTCTCTCTCTGTGCTATTGTGTTCTATCAAACAGGCAGATAGTTTCTCAAGGGAAGTCAATATTTTTTTTCAAAAAGGCAGCAAAAAAGATTGATATGTAATTTTCCCTAAAATCTCATATTCCCCCCCATCAACACGTTTTCTTAAGATGCTCTTTTCCATGACATTATAAGCTTTGAGATAAAAGGCTGAACTCTGCATAAACTTCTTTAATCCAAAGAGGAATAACTGGTGGGGTAAGGCTTAACTCTAGCATGAACCTGCAATAGACCAGAGACCAGAAAAACTGGACTGGGGCCACACAAACACCCAACAATAACACCTCCCAGTCAAAGAAGGACAGGTTATAGCACTCAACATGTAATTAGGTGCACTCCTTTGACAATGGCATTTTCTGGGACTGTTAATTACCAGGGGAACCAACCAAAAGTGGAAAAATATTAGACTAGAAAAAAAGTAAAGGAAAAAAGTAAGGATATCTGCAGCAGGAGGGGTCTTCATTCAGGTGTTTGATGCTTTGTTGCAGACACGCTTTCTGCATGTCGAGTTCTCTCTCTTGAATCTCCAGATCAGCAATATTTGCTTTGAGAAGTTCTACCTGCTCAAGAACTTCCTGAGGCTGGCAGCCTGAATTCTCCCCTCTAATAAAGACAAAGCAACTGCTTTAGAGAATGACACAACTCAAGTATATCACACTAAGCATGAAAGGAATGCACATAAAAAGTATAAAACATATCATATGAGACTGATAGCTTCCCTAATATTTGTACTCACTTCCACTGAATAGTGTTTTTGGTCTTCTTTTCAATGAGCCCAATGCCTTCCAGAACATTGGTGATGTCGTAGATTCTCCTCTTCTGTTTGACGGCCAAACTGTCTGCAGCCTATAAAAATAATCACAAAGTTATCAGAACTGATTATTAAGGGTACCAAACAATAGCTTGGCTTGATATACAGATGAAAAATAGGTTTGGAAAAATCAGTAACCCCCAACCGTTATCAGGGGTGTTGAGCCACAAGTAAGTATGCCATGAATATAAGCACGGGCAGGTGTGCTAGCAGTGGTCAAACTGACCTTATGTTCACATAATATCTCCATTACCTGTCCATGTAAATAGCTGACGGGAATATAATGGAAAAGTAACGAAATGTGGCATATTCCAATTTAGTGTTAATAGTTATATAAGTATTAATAAAAACTAAAAACAATTAATACTGGAATAAAAATTAATTCTCTTTATACAAAAAGTATTTTGCAAATAATTACTTATTATTATTATTAATCCGCATTAGAAAAACTAAACAAAAATAAATAAAAAAATAGGACATCCCTTAAATAACTTTCTGCATAATTTCGGTATGCAAAATAAACTTAAATTAAATAAATATTTTGCAGAACATTTACTCCACATTTAATAGTAGCAGTATGTCACTGCACGCAAACACACACACACACACGCACACACAAATATGTGAGGAAAATAAGTCCATCAATAACGACATAATAACATTAAATTTACATTGTTTAAAAAATGGGTGGGTGGGTGAGAGCGATTTACAATATTTTCTGGATGTTAAGCATCTTTGATGAAAGAAAACAAAAACGACTAAAATTTTCTTTAAGAGTTTAATGACATATTTTGCTCCACGTGATCGAAAAATAGCAGGTGATCATACTCCAATGAATTCACAGTTCCTCGAGCGTCAGGTAAGTTAACGAACACCTGCCGTGCGAGAATCCCACGTGTTTCTGTTCAAAATCCCCTCTGTACAACACGCCATTTCTATTAGTACATCAACACTTTTAATTAACTACAATCCACGTATTTCCGTACATATCCAATTTGACAATAAAAGCTTCACAGGACGGCTAAAGTCCAATCAGGTACGAACAGTTTCTTTGTGTAACGTTAACTCTTGACAGACGCACCTCACAGAACAACCTGTCGAGCTTCATTCATTCTCCTCGTTCATTCATTCCGTCACTTGTAATTGTATTTTAACCCACCACTTTAAGATCGAGCACTCCATCTTTGGCCTCTTGGAGCAGAGTAACGAACTTGACAGTGAGGAGACCCAAACTCTTTTCATGGCGACTGGACCCGTTCGATGTCGTGTGAGGAAAACTCGCGCTGTTCGACTCAGCCATACCATCCAAACGGTCGCTGTTTTTAGGGATGCAGTTCCAAAAACTCCCTCTTTGTCTCGCTCTGAGGTATGGAGGTCGACCTCAGTTTTGTTGGTGAGGGGGAGCAACAATCATCTCTTGCACTTATTTACCTCAGGCTACACTTCTACTACTGATGGCTCGAGGGTTTTTAAATGAGAGGAAATGACGTTGGATTACCGTTTCTATGACAACGTCTCTGCTTGAGCGTTCGACTTCGAACAGATTACATGCAACTGAAATGCTTTGAGAATTCGACACACTTTTAAAATAGCTCCAGAATTACACAACAAACAGCGTAATAAGAAGTTAATAATTTAATCAATTTAATCAACAACAACAAAAAAGCCAACGTACAGAAAAAGTTTAGTATATAATGCATAATGCTGTATGGTCTAGATACAAAAAAAATATGTGTATGTGTATATAGTAATTAAAAAAAATAAGTTTCACTGTTTTGATGATTTTTCATATAATTGGAAGCATAAAGCCAAAACAGTAGGCACTACAGTAGGCTAGATACTCTGAGGTACAATAATTTCAGGATATGTTCTTAGCCAGACTGAGACAGTGACAAAAGTCTTCAAAAAGGCATCTTCCAAGTTTTTGTCTTTTAGTTTGTAACGGACAGGAGGTTAGAAGTCTTTCAGCACTTGTGTGAGGCGTCTCATTTTCTCCTCCATTACCCTTTTATTACTCTCAGTTTCCTCAAGCAGCTGGCGCATTTCCTCCTCCACCTGGAGCACCTGTGGTTATAAATAAACAAATAAATGTTCTTGAGAAAGCATTCTCCCAGTCAATCATCCTATTCATCAAGACATTAAATTAAAAACAACTCATTCTAGTCTGCTCACTTTAGTCTAGCAGTTCGCCTGCATGTGTCAACACTAACAATGGGAATGAAAATACAGTGAATCGATACATAAAAATCAATACTTTAGTGACAGTAATACCTTCTGATTGGCCTTTTCTATTTGTTTCTGTTTGTCATTCCCAAGATGAAGAATTTCAGCCTGATGGGAAGCTTGCAGAGATTCCAGTTGTCTACGGAAGGCATCATCCACACTGTGAAGCTTCTCCACTGCCGCTCTAATTAAAATAAAAAAATAAAAAAAAGTTACAAATGTAAATATACTACTGTATACTGTACTTTATTGGCCAGCTTAGTGCCTGCTGCCCATCTCATACCGGTGTGCTTGTGAAGCTTTGTCTTTTTCCTCTATCAGTGCTCTTTCTTTGGAATCAAAACCCTCCTTCATTCGCTTTACTTGGCTTTCAAGCCTGTTCAACAGTTCAGCTTTTTCCTGCCATTTTTTACTTGAGGCCCTGTAAAATGAAAAATATGTAACATATTACTTAGCAGCTGTGTGATGGAGTGAGACATCAGCATACACCCTTTCAAACAATGACATACTGTCCATAATAAATTAGTTAGGGTGAAATCTTGGAATCACAAGATGTTTGCAGTTTAACCACGGTTATTTCATACCTGTATGTCTCTTTTAGCTCATCAAGCTCCGCCTCTTTATCAAAGAGCTGTTGTTTCAGCTCCTCTTTCCTGATACTGAGCTGCTCCACTGTGTCTCTGAGCTCCGCTGCAGAGGCCATTTCTACCTCCAGCTGCTGTTTCAGCTTTCGCTGCTCCTGCACATTCTCATCACGAAGTTTACGAATCTGCTCATCTCGCTCCAGCAATGCCTAGAAGCAATATGTCAGAGAAAAGTGAGCCAGAGGATGAAAACTATTAAACTTGAGATTTTACTCTTAGACTATTTTATTTTATACTTAATGTATTAAATTAGCTGATGCAACAATTACATATTTTGATTTGATTCAGATTTGAACTACAATATATATCTAATTTATTTCTAATTTAAATCTTTAAATCTACCTCTTTTAGTTTACGAATGGTCTCTGTCTGGTCATCAACAATCTTAGCTTTAATCCTGAGAGCATCATTGTCTCTTTCGTTGCGCTT
This sequence comes from Enteromius treurensis, assembly GCA_032275025.1. Lineage (NCBI taxonomy): Eukaryota > Metazoa > Chordata > Actinopteri > Cypriniformes > Cyprinidae > Enteromius > Enteromius treurensis. The sequence goes on from JAUCMU010000042.1 coordinate 11,809,210, forward strand.
CTTCTGTGATTCCAGTTCGCCTATCAAAACCTCAATTCTGGCCTCCAGTCGACCACGGTCCTGTGCTAAGGATGCACCTAAATAAATGGACAAATACAAAAATGAGCTATGTCTGGGTTATACTTTCTTAAAGTTTTCTTGAAGTTACTGGAGTACCTTGCTGTGCAAGTTCGTGACCCCAGATCTTCCTCTCGGCCCGAAGTCCATCTATGACAGACTCTTGAGCAGTAAGCTGGGAAAGCAGCTTGGACTTGTCCTTTTTCAGTAGCTCCACCTGTAGGTTAAGTCGTCTGTCATCCTCTAACCTGGATTCTAATGACTGTACCCGGGTCTAGAATACAAAAAAAAAATTATAATGTAATTTATATAGCATTACTTAAAAAGTGATCGAAATCTGATGTGTGATGATTTGCAAAGGACACAACAAAATCCAAAACATTTCTGTTAGTAAAGTCTTTTGGTTATACCTTGAACTCAGCGGTAGCTTCTCGCTTGGCTTTGAGGAGCTCAGCAATGCGTGTTTTTTGTTCTTTCACCATAGCTGTGAGCTCCTGCACCAAAGAGGCTGACTGCTTCTCTTTCTGCTGAGACTGGCTGAGACTTGATTTCACTTCTAGTAGTTCAGCAGATACCTGATCAAACCCCTCCTTTACCTACAAATCACACACACAAGGTAAGGGTAACAGTCAGAGAAATCTGGGGCTTGTGTCATTAAATTTTCTGACAATTTAGGCAGCATTCTTAACTAAAACTATTGAACATTTTTGGAAATTAAATATAAACATTACATAAAAAAAAGCTCAAATTGAATTACTAAACTCACTAAGAGAAAAACTAAATAAATTAAAACTATTCAGAAATATAAAAAAATGACAAAAGGAAATATAAAAACTTTAAAAATATACAAATTTAAAGCGTATTAAAAATAATACTAAAAGCTATAATGGTACATACATCAGTACTGTTTTTTCTCAGAACAGACATAAGTTTTTTCAAATAAGAACTATGTTCTCCTCCCCAGTAGGTTTCAAATTTAGCATCAATTAAACATTTTTATTTATTTAATTATTTTTCAGACTAAAAATGATACCTCACAATTTAGATTTACCTCTGAGAAACGCTTTGCCTCAATGGTGAGAGCCATACGAAATTCCTCCTCTAGAGCAGCATACTGTCTACTAGCATCAGAGATTTTCTGTTCCGAATCAGTCTGTTTCTGAGCAAATCTCTGCTCTATGGCCACCACCTCTTTGGCTACAGCCTCCTTAAACTCAGTCCCACCAGGAAGCAGCCACGTTGCAAGCTCTTTCCTGTCCCAAAAAGTCAAACAGGTGCGAGATAAAACAGTTGATATTTCCTGTTTGTAAACGGAACATTTTTTGGCATGCACGCTATGTATGAAAAGATTATGATCGTGATTCCATGCTGTGTTTGTGTACCTGTGCATCTCCTCCCTAGAAGCCAACAGTTCATGCAACTGCTGCATCTTCTCTTTGTGCTGTCGAGATGAAGACCGGAGTATTTCAACTTCCCTTTTTAAGGCAGATGCTTTGTTCTCCAACTCCCGAGTCCTCTTTGTCTGAAATAATATAGCAGGTCATTCACTTTAAATTTTAAATAACAAACTATTTATTTTGTTTAGTTTAGTTTTTCATTTTATAAGTAGATAACTGCTCAAGTAGCAGGTTTCTCGTGGCAGCCGTTCAAACGCATGCAAAAGGTCAGGTGTAAATATTCCTCTAACCCAATTCAAAGGATTTAAATGTCAAAAAGAAATTCAGCCATAGGCCTGTATATTTATCTGAGAACTGCTTCTGGAACCATCCCCCAGAAAATGCCCTTTAGATGACTACTTGTATTTCACTATCTAAGCATTCGTGTAAGACAGCTCAATAAACGTATTTTGTATGGCTCAGACATAAACAAGTGTTACAGCATACTGGAGCGCTCAATTAATGCAATGAATCGATCACTACTGAAGATATGGACTTTTTTACCTCTTCTGCTCGCTGCTGCACCCTGAGGGCCTCTGCTTTGGTCATGCTGTCTTCCAGACTGCGCAGCGCCCTCTTGTGCTGGTCTTCCCGTTTGTGCACCTGCTCCAGCTGCTCTAACGTAGACCTGTATCTCTCTTCCAACTCCTGCAATCGAGTCTGCGATTCCACCCGATCAGAGCGCTCTTTAAACAACAACTCCTTCAACCTAAAGGAATAAGTCAGATCAGAGCTACTTTTTCACAATATCTTGGAAGATCCATTCTCTTTCAGCATGCATTCATGTACACTACCCTTAAAATGTAGGAGTTTTGGAGAATTTGAAGTTTTAAATGTAATTTAATGTAATTGATGGCAGAGCTGAATTTTGAGCAGTCATTATTCTATCCTCCAGTATCATGCAATACTTCAGAAATCATTATAATATGTTAGTTTGGTGATCAAGTAACACTTTTTTTGTATTGTCAATGTTGTAAACAGCTGTGCTGCTTTTTGGAAACAGCTTTTTGATTTTGTACATTTGGCCACTGACAAAAAAATGGTTAGTCTATCATTTTAATGGTAGGTTTATTTTTTACAGTGAGAGACAGAATAACAACAAAAAAATCCAGAAGAAAACACATTCAAAAAAACTAACTTATTTGCATTTTTACATAAGTGTTTGATCCATCAATCAGCAATATTTCTGGCTCCCAGGTGTCTTTTCTACGGGTAAGGATCTTTAAGAGAGCGCTCCTAATCTCAGTTTGTCACCTGTCCAAAGCGGCAATCATTTAGATTCCAAACTCTCCACCACTGCCAAGACCAAAGAGCTGTCCAAGGATATCAGGGACAAGACTGTAGATCTACACAAGGCTGGAATGGGCCATAAGACCATCGCTAAGGTGACAACAGTTGGTGCGATTATTTGCAAATGGAAGAAACATTATGTAAAATAACTGTCTAAAACTCCATGCAAGATCTCACCTAGAAATGAGGATAATGGGAACAGTGAGGAATCAGTCCAGAACTACAAGGGAGGATCTTGTGAATGATCTCAAGGCAGCTGCGACCATAGTCACCAAGAAAACAATTAGTAACACACAAGGAGTGACCTAGCCCATCCCAATCCCATGGAAAATGAAAAAAAAAAGCTGAAGGTTTGAGTTTCCAAACAAAACGACTTGGAGAGGATCTGCAGAAAGTCATGTTTTGCGAAAACATATTTGACTCAATTAATTTATAAAATGTGTTTTTCTGATTTTTTTTGTTGTTATTCTGTCTCTCCCTGTTAAAATAAACCTTCTATTAAAATGATAGACTGATCATTTATTTTTCAGCCGGCAAACGTACAAAGTCAGCTGGGAATTAAATATTTTTTCTCTCTTGTGTGTGTGTAAAATGAGGAAATGAGTCAAAAATCTATTTCAAACCAAATACAATACAGATTACCTAAATGAGCACCAAGGCACAACATATTGCCGCTACAAACTAGGCTGCATCTCCGATACACTGCACAATAGTAATAAACGAATAACACTACAACTTCTGTTTGATTACAATTAATACATGACACTGTTACATTCATTTACATTCACACACACTCAACAGACGAAGCGTTAACAAAACAGACACTGGACTGTGAGGCGAGAGTCATTAGCAGCAAAGTGCTGCAGGGGTGGCAATTAGGATTGATTGATGATCTGCAGCAGACATGTGCCTGTCACCATGACTTTAATCTCCATTATAATTACAATTTATCACCAAGGGGAGCGCGTGGCTATAATATTAGAGCACAATATCAGGGCCGCCATCACGCCACAGAAACTGCCGTGCAGGTGGGAAGAAGAGCTTCATACATCAGGGCCCTGCAGTAGGGTCTCTGGAAACTTCTAATAAAATTTAATTATACTCAAGTGTATTCAGATCCAACATTTCAGCTGGATCTGACACCAATTAGGTGCAATACGTCAAGCCAAACATTCTCTCCAAACACTTGGATGGCTGGAGATTGTTAAGGTGTCCTTGATGGAAGAGAGTGTTTGAATGAGTCAGATAATAGATGTTGCAGCTAATTGTGTTAGTTGGTAAAATATAAATATATATATATATATTGCTTTGACTCTCAGCAGCAGGACTCTTAATTAGGCTGCTCAATTTGCATTTGTTTCATTCACATTGGTTTCAATGCAACAGTAAAACAGAACAAAGAGACAAAGTGAAACTATATTTCTCAATATTAACAGAGGACTTTACATGCCCTCACCTGTCTGTGGTGTGCATGGCCAAACTTTGCAAGTCCTTTTCTTCACTGGCTCGAGTCTGCAGGTTCTTGACCTGTTCAGAAAGTTTCTTTGCAGCTTGCTCTGCCTTCCAGCGTCGCTCCCGCTCCTGGTCCCGTTCTTCCACAATTGCCTGCATGTAAACACACACGCTCTATTCTTTGCAAATTTACATTAGGTTAATAAAGAGGAATGTTGGACCTGCACAGTCCAGTTTGCATACCCTGTAGGTTTCCTCTTGAGATTGAGCTGAGCTTTTGTTATGACTGGCTTTGATGCTTTTAGGGCCCTTTTTTGCAGACTCTTTAGTTTCATCAGACCCAGAGCTCTGGACTGATATCCTCCTACGGGGGACAACAGTCTGCTTTGTGGACTTCTGCTTTTGTGTATTTGTCACACTGCAATGAAAGCAAAGGCCATTTCAGACTAGTAAGAGTGTTAGGGTCTTTTTATAATTTATATGTCATCTATACATTTTATATTAAAATAAATTAAAACAGTAATAGTGTAAAATATAATTACAAATTAAAAGAACTGCTTTCTATTTTTAGCAATGGCAAAGCTGAATCTTCAGCAGTCATGTCTTCAGTCTTTAGCATCATATGTTGATTTGGAGCTCAACTGTCATGAATTATTATTATCAGTTATTAATAATGGTTCGTATATTAATGACGGAATTGTTTTTGCTGTTAAATATTTTTGTGGAAAGCATGACACATTTTTAGGATTTTTCATTGAAAAAAGTGAAATACTTAACCCTCTGGGGTTCCTCACCGTCAGGTCACACTCGGGTACCTCACGGTCAGAAGTGACAGGAGCCCTGAAATAATTATTTAATGTGTTTTCAGTAAAATCAATCAAATTTATTTTTGTTAAATAATATTTCTTCTTTTGTTCTGTGGTGTTTTGAGAGACTTT
>JAUCMU010000042.1:11814482-11827922 GCA_032275025.1 Enteromius treurensis
TTTTTTAAATTAACATAATGGTGCATTATTGCATGTATAGTTGTATTGCTATAACTTCTCAATAGTAGCTGTTTCTACAGCTCCATGTTATTGCAGCTTAAGTTTTGATACAGTGAAATGAATTGAACTTGGTGACAGTGCAATCATTCATGTGTACAAGCAATTTTAAGTAGGAGGAGCAAGGGCAATTTATAAACTGTCCTGATTACTGGACTAGTGTAAAGCCTTTGTCTAAAGTTTTCACTTTTCTATGATTCTGAAACTTAAGTTAGATTTTAAAAAAAGAAAAAAGGAGGAAGAATGCGGCAAGTAAATATTTCACAACCTCTTAACACACAATTCAAGCACTGGAGCAAATGACATTATTAATCAAATTCAGTAAACTGTAATGAGATGTGTTTGTGCAACTCTCGTCTAAATTCTCAGAAAGCACTTGAAATTCAGTTTGAGACTAAATGCATTTGTAAATATAAATGTGTACAAGTTACTTCACCAGTCAGATTTGGGATTTGTGTCCTTTGTCAGTTTTTTCCCTGCAGAGCCTCTGGGATGAAACAGGATTCTGGAAAGTCGCTGGTTCTCTTTTCCAATGTCACAATCGCTCTCTGATGTCTGATCGGTGTCTCTTTTTGCTTTATGTACCACAAAGGGAACAACGCTGTTTGTTTTAAAGCCATCCTCTTTAGGGACCTAAATTCAAATATACAATTTAGAATTATCCTATTTCCTAAGTTCTGGATTGCATTAATGATTTCAAAACATAGTAATCAATTTTCCTTTTCTTTACCTTCTGAATGAGATGAGAAACCTGCTGCTCTAGTTTTTTAATTCGCTGCTCATTCTCTTGATTTTCTGCTGTTGGCTTTTCACCCCGTTGTCGAAAATGGGTCAGGATTTCATCAATCCGCGGAGTAGTAAGGGGACCATCTGACTTTGCCTTCAGAACAAAGAAACACACTGAACATAAACATGTTTCTCACAACCACCTCAGGAAGATTCAAAAGCCATTCTCAGTCTAAAAAAACAGATAAATATCTGGTGAGCTTAGAAAATTGGCATATATAGTTTACCAGTTGTTCATTAACACTGGCGTCTGATGAAATTAGAAACTCAAGAAAGTCCTCAAGACCAGGAACATCCATTGGACTGTCTTCTGTTAAAGGAGAAGGATTTCCTATGCGATCTACTCCATCTAGTGTAGTGACTTGATGCAGAGACTGAAGTACCATGTCTCTGTAGCCTACGAACAAAGGAAGAACATACTAGTGAAAAAAGCCATCTTTTTCTACATATTCTTTATGGCCCTTTTACACCATTCAGTTCATTGTCGAAGTCTTGATTTTCCTTCAGAGCCTTTTCCTACAAACCTGGCATTGAGCAGACTGGATTCTGTACACCATCCTTACTAAGAGTAACATTTCTCAGATTCTGCAGTCCCACCATGCACTGCAGCAGGTGGTTCATGCTATCCAAATGATTACTGTGAAGCTGCAGGTACTTCAGTTTGTACTCTGCTCCATGAAGATACAGGAGACCTGAAAGCAGAGAGCAGTGAGTGAATCTACACTATATCCATTATAAGTTTGGCCTTCAATAACATAATAGCAAATTAAATCAAATGCTTTTATTCAGCAGTGATGCATTGGTAAAAAAAAGTGACAAGAATTACACATTGTTCCATACCATTCCGCGCTCTCTGAATTTTATCAAACGATCATAATCACATCTATTCATTTTAATATCCTGCTACTAGCCTTTTATTTAGACTTAAAAACCCTTTCATTCGGGTGAGGAAGCTGGCATTTGGAGAGCTATTGCACATGCCGTCATGCCATTGGCTGTATGCTCATGCAACAAAGATGCATACGGTGGTACCAATGTAAACGATTAATCGATTAATTGATCGTTAATTTAAACGATGGTCAAGTGCGGAAATTATCGAAAATTGACATCCCTTTTTTTCAATATATATATATATATATATATATATATATATATAAGTGTGGTTTTAAATGTTAATAAATGTAAAAAAAAATAGCACCAGATTTTTTAATGTTGGTGGCATTTCTTATCTTAAACGTCAAGTTATTCAGAGAGCAAAAGCAAACTATTTTATGGAAATGCAATCTTACCTACCAGTTAAGTCATTTATTTGATTGTAGGCTAAATTCAGTGTTGTGAGACTTGTTAGTCCATTAAGTCCTGAAAGAAATCCATGTATTGACAGATTACAAACCAAAGTAACCCAATTAGAAGTAGTAACAGGAAGAAACGGTGCAAGATCAAATTAAAAACAGACCATTACTACAGGGCATTACAAACATTTACCACATTTTCTGCCCCCCAAAAAGTCTGCAGTTTACCTTCTACTTTGGTGATTAAGTTGCAGGACAGGTTTAAGGTGCGCAGTGAGGACAGGGAGGCTAATCCTTCTACACGACTGATGTGATTGGATGACAGGTCCAGATGTCTTATGTGCCATGCTGTCGTCAAGCCCTCAATCTTAGTGAGGCGGTTACAGTGAAGATTCAAGGATGAAACGCTGGGATTCAGTGGGACCTCTAGTAGACTAAAAATAAATATCTTTGGTGAAGTCACAATCACACACAGCACTTAAAATACAGTCCAGCCTGTTAACAGGCACTTCTGCTGTATAACTAGACTATGGGTTAAACTGACCTTGAAATATCCTTATCAATTAGACAAAGCTCTCCAACAGCCATGACCTGCTACAGAGACACTAACCAGCTTCAGTCGGTATCTACCTGTCAAATATATAAGCAATAACCCGCAGACCTCCGGGGTATCACATGACTGAATGAATGAGTAACAACAATCAATAACATGGATATGTTAACAACATAACATATCACCGTTTCACACAGCTAGACGTTTATTTAAATTGCTGCCTAAGTAACTTTCTAAATTGGGTCTTTTAATTCAGATAATAAGAGCTAATGCGACGAACTGACATAAGTTTTAGACACTGGGCGCCCGACAGTTCAGCACTTGACAACACAACACAGGATGTAAACAAAGCCCAGACTGATTAAGTAACGTATATAATTTCATCTCATAATGTGTGTTAATAATAGTTCAGGTCTGTTATTAAAAGGTACACTGAACTACCAGAAGTGTATAAAACTATTGCTAGGTAACGTTGAAGCGTTAATATAACTTTAATTTCAAATACTAACGTTAAGCGACGCGACGTTAACCTTTTAGCGTCAGTTCTTTTGTTTGCCTCTCTTTACTTTTTTGTTAATTTCACGATAACTTCCTCTTCTATTATACTACAAATAATATGTGTAAAATATATGTTATAACTGCATACCTGACTTGTAGTAAACTCTAACTGTCCGCGAAGGACTCAAAGATTGCCATTATATATTTACCGCTGCAGAAATTAAAAGTCCCGCTTGCTAATTCCTACTTCCGGCCGGGTACGTAGTGACTTCCTGTACAGATGGCTTTAGTTTCAAAGGAGTCCCAAAGGAAAGCGACTGTCACTTAAAACTTTCAGTTGGTTTACATGAACGCATAGCTACAATCAACGTTGCATCCACAAAATCAAGAACTTGCTACAACTGATGTTTGGCCGATTTTATTTCACAAATGCGTCACACAATATTAAACAAAAACAATTTTACCACACTTTTCAGATTATTTTCAGTTATTATAAAATACAATTAAAAAAATTGAGATGTAAACGTAGCTTATATTAATAATAATAGGCGAGACATAAATCATTTTATTATATTTTCTTCTAAATGTGCATTCAATAAACATTATTTAAATCTGTGCATAATTATAATGACCAAAAAAATCAAATCAGCATACAATAAAATGTTTTCATTATGACAATGAAACTGATCACATTTGCGAGATAAAATACACTTATTATTTATAAGTTATGGGTTTCAGTCTTTTATTTTGTATGCCTATACATAGCCTACTCATGCATGTGCATGTATGACCAGTTGAATGAATGGAAAATACAAATAAACAAATAGACATGAAATGGTGAACAATTCCATCTGGATATCTTCCAAAAATAGTAAACTTGATAGGTGTGCTGGTCCCAGTCCTACAGAAAAATAAAATATTTAAATAATGATTTATTGCGTAAAAAAGTTCAGTATTTTAAAAGAAACTGTTGGTTATACATTGAATAAAGCAAAAGAGGATTTTCTGTTTGCCGGATGCTGAAGGTCACATCAGGGAGACATGTGTACTCAGATACGAATATCTAAAATGATTTTTAGTTTACAGGGCATTGCTTATGAATGCGCAACAGAATATAATGAGTGAAAATAAATTGCACATTATTATGTTTCTTTTACATGGACAGCAGGGAGTCTCGAATCTCTGATAGCAGCATTACTACATCTCACAAAAATCTTGAAAGACAGGGGCAACACATATTTTTGATGAAGTCAAATAAAAAGAAAGACACAAATTTGTAGTACAAACCTTGCTCAGTTGTCTACATCAGATATGTGGTTTTCTATCTGGGATTTAACACACACACACACACACAATTATATCCTGTACAAATTGGTCTAGCTGATATATCTTATAAAAACAAATGACATTTCACATTCAGATGAGTTCAATGACAGCTCACCAGTTCACTGTTAGCCCTGTCATTGTATCCATCATCATCATCACCTTCATCAGTCACTTCCCAAGACCCTGCATCCTGATGTTCCTGATCCCCATCCTCTTCTGTCTCACTATAGAGAGATTGATAGGCCTTCTCGTGCTTCCTGTGGGCATCTACACAATATTGAGATCACGGACAGAAAGGTGAATGAGATAATGAGATTGAAGTGCAGCCAACAGCTACAGTGAATATTTAAAGAAAACATACACAGTAGAAATGACTGTAATTTTAATGATAATACACTGTAAACATGCAAACTATGAAAACCTGTCAATTAGTTCATGGTAACTTCCCTTACTCTCAAGGGTGAAAAAAAACAAAACTGTAATAAACCTAACGGGCCATTTAGTGTCATTTTATAATAAAATATTGTTACATTTACAGTTTTTATATTTCTATGTTTGTGGAAAAGCTGTTTGTGGATTTTGTTTCATCATGTGGCTTTCCCATGACCACCTGTGTTTTTGGTGCTTGTCAGCATATTACCTTAAATCCCTTAAAGGTACAAAGTACTACAGGAGGTTGGTATAATTAATGCTACTATTCTGACTATCACAGCAGCAGATTTTTCTTGTAAATGTCAGTGGCTTTTTTAACAGTGTAGCAAACATTCAAATAAGTGAAACAGCCACAGGTATGTCTCCTCTCCTAGTCCGAGTTTTTGTGCGTGTGTGTGAAAACACGAGTGGTGCTGTTTTCGATTTCCTGCAATGACACTGCAAGTGATGAAGACAAGTGTTTTTAATCTACCTCTTGCCAACATGGCCTCTACCCTGACAGCAATGTTCATCTCATCCTCTTACCTGCTTCTGCTAACTGCTTCTGTTCAATCTTCTCTAGCCTTCCCAGTAAGGAGTCGATCTTAATCTTTATCTGGGACAGTTCTTGTTTGATTGTCAGGAGCTGATCGGATTTCACTTGGATAAAAACAAACAAACTATGATGAGAATCAACATATTTCACTGTAATTTTATCAGCTCATTGCTGTAAAATATTATTTTTAGTTTTAAAATGGTTATGATTGGAAATAGATTGAACTATACTGACATGTTTTGTCAAAATCCAGGTTATTAAAGGTGCCTGATTACACACTCTTAAAAATAAAGGTTACAGTGAGGCCAAATAAGAACCAGTTTTAGTTACCCAAAGAACCTTTCTTAAAAAGAGCCATTTTTTCTTAATATGAAGAACATTTTAATAATCAAATTTTTCCACTGGAAAGAACCTTTTGTGGTATAAGAATGTTCCATGGATGGAAAAGGTTCTTTGTGGAAGCGTTGATGCCAATAAAGAACCTTTATTTTAAAGTGTTCTAGGTGCTAAAAACATGATAATGAAAACTGATTATTGACTTTGAATGATGGAGACACCCATAGAGCGTAAGTAACCTGAAGACAGTGTTCTTATATAAGAAGAGCAGGTGGACATCTTTGGCTGGAATGAGTTTTTTGTCCTGCGTGTCGAGAGCGTAACCAAACGGGAATGCTTGACAGGTATCATAGCCCGAGGGGATGGCGCTAATCTCCCATGAATGTCAAAAATCCTGAAAAGAAAAATATTTGTAAAAAATGTTTAATATTATTATTAATCACTAAAAAGTGTATCACCGTTTTATTCTATTAAACATATTAGGCACCACCGATTTTAATTTTGATTATAAAAAGAAATGTTTCTTGAGCACCAAATGGTTATTTTGAAAAGATTTCTAAAGAACACCGAAGACTCATAATAGCTACTGGAAATTCAGCTTTGCAATCACAGCAATAAATTGCATTTTAAAATGTATTACAATAGATAGCAGTTATTTTAAACTGTAATAAAAGTTCAAAATATCACTGCAGTTCAAAGTATTACTGTTTCAAAAAATGCCTCTCAATTATTATTGTTATTATTGTTAAAAATATTAAAGTGTAAAATAGTATTATTTACACTTTAAGCTAGATATAATATAAAGAGAGTATCTTCGTATACATGCAAAAGAGCAAGATCACGCTCCCCTGAGATTTCACTTGATAATTACATGCATGTTTTTAAATAACCTCACTGAAGAAATTTTGCTCGTTAGCGCACACATATTTTCCATGGACATGTATAAAACTCAGCTCTGCTAAATGAGGAGTGAAAGCAAACACACGAAAATGTCAGAGGAAAGATGACCGGCGTGTCTGCACTGCTCAGTTAACGACCCAGCAGCTTTCTGACATTCAGTTAATGTCACGCAGGAGAGGACTGCTCATCATTAGCCTGAGCAAAGGATCGAAGTCAAACCAATGAAATTACATTAATTATGGTTATTAGGGAAAACTCTTCCTCTAATTTTTAGCTTTTTTTTATTTTTCTTCACCTTACCTCAGTATTGCATAACAGAGAAAAGGTCATACACGACAAGGTGGATCTTTACTGAAAATTGAATTCACAAAAACTTATTACAAAGATCTTACCAATTTAACTACGACTTTGAATTCAACATCAGTGTAGCTTTATCAATACATTATCTTTGAAAGCGTGCATTTGCATAAGTGAATGCATATACATACCTGGTATAGAAATCATCCCTGTAGAAATCATAATCAAATTCATAGCCACTTATGAATAAATAAATAAATAAAAGAAATGAGAAAAGGTTATTTCAATATTTCCTACTGATCACACTGGGGAAAAAATTCAATTAAAAAAACTTTTAAATTCACCTGTATAAGGAGAAAGGTCGCTTGGATCCCACTTTTGGCCTGTAAGGACGTGGTTCTCCAGCCATGTTAATGTCTGTGGGAAGAGCAAAGGACGTTGTACAAAAACAGCATTTTCCCTTTTAATCATAGTCTCCTTCAAATAAATGACTAACAATGGACAGTGAATATAATAGACTTAGAAAAGCCTCCGCGCCCTGAGAAACTGCATAGGCTTTGTGCCACAGAATAAATGACTGATGGCTCTCATCTGTCTCATCAGAAAGAGAGATGCTATCAAAGCAACAGCCTCAACACACACACACACACACACAGAGAGAGAGATGCACAATCACTCCTGAGTGCCTTTCAAGGTCACCCGGCACGTTATCCAGAAGGACGGGCTGCCTGAGTGCCTGACTAAATCACAATTCTGGGCTTTAAGATATTTACAAGCAATTTCAGCCTTCACTCTGATGAAGCACAAAACAAAGTACTAAATCTGTGAAGAAAAGCAGTGCACTTTCAGAGTTTAGATTAGTCTTTGCCTAACTGAGCCAAATTCATTATGGAAGCACACAGACTTCTTAAATGGAGACAGTCACGCTCTGAATATATTTACTGTATGAGATTGAAGTTTTCAAAACATTCAGATTAATATATTGGAAAATACATTCAGCAACTAAGAAGCAGGAGGGGAAACAGTTGATCGGGAAGATCAGGTTTGTTTCATCCTCTTTAATTAGCAGTTTCTTATTACAGCAAACCTTCTGCGATGAGAGCAGACATTTTCCATGGAAACATAATCATTAGTTTGACGTTAACACAAAGGCTTTTTTTTTTAAAAAGGTCTCTTCGGATTAATGTAATTGCGTTAATTGAAAGTGTTTGAGGTTCAAAGAATATCTTTTTTAGTTTGAGTTCAGTGTCTAAAATTTAGTCATCAAAAAAAAAAATGACAAAAAATATTATTTTATATATATTTAGTGCTGTCAAAGGATTAATTGCAATTAATCACATCCAAAATATATTATGTAAACAAAAACGTTTATTTTGGATCTGATTAATCATGATTAATTGTTTGACAGCACTAATTATATTATATTATATTATATTATATTCTTACGTTTTTCATAACAATGCATTTATTTTATATATTCAAGCAAATATCAGAAGCTTTAAGAAGAGATTTTAATATTCTGCTTGAGTATTTCTAAAATTGATCTGCATCAGAAGTTCATGAACTGAATGGGGTCAAGGACTGTTTTGTGTTTGATGTTCAATGAACTTTAAGATGATGAATGGTGACACAATGTTTAATATGTACTGATTTTAATGGATCCATTTGGCACACACTTTTATCCAGAGCCATTTACATTGATTCAAGCCATACATTTCTTCTAGTTCATGCATTCCCTGGCTAATCAAACTCTTTGACGCTAGTGCACTTCTCAACTGCTTGAGTTACAGAGCGACCTTGTTGGGAAGCAAGTAAATTAATTAAGTTCTCGATAAATAAGCGCTGTGAGATCTTAATATTGGTTTCTTGGGAGACCACATGATCCAAAACAGGCTGAATCATTCCAATAATCAGTGGACAGTTCCACGACAAGCCAGACATTTCACTCGATATGCGCTGACCATCTAAAATAGCACTATATTTCAGACATGGAGCCATATCAATACATTAATCTGAGTTTACCAATGGGCCTCCTCTACTCAGTATGCTGTTCTCTCGAAGGACTGTCAGGCTTAGCGCAGAGAGAAGATTGGCATTTCTCTTAGTGATGACCTCTGCTTAATGTCAATGTGTCTACCTGTCAGCTTAAAAGAGTTTTCTGAGTGATTTGACGAGATACAGTATAACTGAAGTATAATGCCTAAACCTGTGCCTGAATGCCAAACTCTATATTAAATATATTTTCTTGATAAATTTCAGTAAACAAAGTGACTCAAGATACCTGACTAAGCAAAAAAGAACTATAAGGACTTTATTTGTTATAAAGAAATTGCAGACACATTATTCATAGTTGTGTTTTAGCCTATGAATATTATTCAGACACCTCTGGAATTTGTTGTATCTCCTTCACTAATGAGTGTTTTCCGAACATGACCTACTTATCAAACATCTCTTTCACTTCCTTTATTCATTCCTTTGTGGCATGATGTAATTCGGTGACTGATGTGTGCAATTGTCTGGAACAGTTTGTACACTTGAGGACATCATATTCATTTTCATGCCGCTCATTATCCCTGGAGTCTTGTGTGTGCTCAGCTACAAAACTTTGCGTTGTAACTTTGATGTGCCGTCTTTGATTAGACACATACAAAACATGGATGCTCATCATGAGAAGATGCAACTCACATGCAAATTTAACAGCTTTTAGGTGTTTGGGAAATTGCATTTCTAAACATGTCTAATTAGTAATTTATTTAAGACTATGAAAGAAGTTTAAAGAATAAATTGCGTAGTCAGTCTTCCATAGGAAAAAAAAAAAATCACGCTGAACAGGTGATGTCCTGTACTTCAATGTGGAGAACACTGAACCCTTTGACAAAAATTAAAGGCAGGTTATTTCAGACAGATCATAACATTTTTAACGAGTACGTTGTTTTCCTCCTTGAAAGCTTTCAGCAAGGTTGACCAAAAGATTGTAGAAAGAAAGCAAGAAAATATTTATAATTTTTAAAATATATTTAATCTTGCAGCACTGTACTGTAAATGTTTTTACTATAAATAATATTTTTTTATAATATTAATTATCATTGAATATTACATATTAAATAATATAATATTATAATATACCATATTTTAATGTTGTTCAAACTAGTTATTTGGAATCATTTTTCATTACTTAAATGTAATTTGAGATCAAGTAAAAATAAATGCCCTTACATTACACGTTACATGCAATAACAATAAATTATGCATAATCACAGGCAACTAACTCAAAAAACAAACCCTTATCCTAACTCTAACCATATAGTAAGTACATGTAGTTAATAAATATTACTCAGTAATTAAATGTATAATTACAATTTAACAAGGACATATTAAAAAGAAGTCGAACATTCTTTTAATTATTAAATGTAGTTTTTAGTAATTAATAATTAAACAGACTGGACCAAAAACAGAATTACAATAAAGTGTAATAAACTAAATAATTTTAATTTACAAAACTGCAAAAGTATTAGTATACATATTTATATTTTATTGAATCTGTTACAAGTTAAAGTATAAAAAGCGCTTTTCATAAATATGGTACTTATGTGTCTGTAAAATACTTACATCTCTGATTCCGCTTGCCTTTATGCATTGTTCTTCTGTACACATCCATCAGGTTGTGCATACTATATTATATGATTCCTTTCCCTTGAACTCACTTCACCGTAGTGACACTGTGAGAGACTGACTGAATAGAGTTCAGCAAACAGGCATGCACCATTCCAGACCGTACCACTGACACATAACGGGGGTGTTGACAGATATACAATAAAAATGTAAAAATATTCTGAAACAATTATTCTTTTCTAATCAGGACCCAATAAATTCTGTGGTTTGGCATCAATACAAACAAATCAATTAAACAAATAAAGCATTATTTACGAAAGCATTTGTTTGTGTTAATCTGCCATATATACTGTATGAGAACTATCTTTTATAAAAAATATACAGTATGTATACACGCAAGGCTAGTATAAATATATTTCAACAGTTGATTTAGTTTGCACTCTTGTCTCAGATTGTCTCTGATCTTGGATAATGTTGTACATCAAAAGATCAGCATCCCACAGCTGCGGTCATTCAGTTGAATATTCTTTATTGACATTATAAGCCCGGAGGCTATGCAGGAATATGCTTTTTCCTTTGAATTAACGACAGGTTCTGAAATGGAAGAATTGTGATGTCTCCATATCTATCAGAGGGTTTCAGATACAGAAAAACTAATAATAGTGACATGAATACACACTCACCCACTGTGACACTCATAGCCTTATAAAAGCCTTTTAAGACAAGCTAAAGAAGATAACATTTATAAAGTCTTATACTGAGGTCTGTTTGGTCTCTTTTTTTGGAAGCTTACATAAACCGTAAGTTTGACACAAAATGGTTTATTTATAGGTGTTCTTCAAACAATCAAATATCAGATGGTGCTTTTATGAGATCTTAGTATTCTTCTTAAGTACTTTTAGAGTCTGCATTTATTGAATGGTGTCAAGAGTTATGAATAAATCCTTCACAATAGTTTGTTCTTAATTGTCTTTGCTTCTGAATTGCCATGGATGTCTATGGTATATTTATATTGCCATCTAGTGGTTGACTTTGGCCTGTTTTCATTCAGTAAAATAACATTTAGATCTTTCGAAGAACAAAAAAAACAAACACTGGAAAAATGGCACACTGCATCTTATTCAGTCATCAAACATATAATACAGCAAACAAATAAATGGATGAGACTTCATAATGAAATGCACTTTTTTAAAAACAGACTTCAACTTGCACTATTTGTGTAGGCTAGATGTGACCCAGGAACACAAAACCAGTCATAAGGTACTGTGGCCGAGAGAGCTCAACGCTCTGCAATTTAAGAAAACAAATGCAAATAGAGAGAACACCAGCACATTAAGGAAACATTTTCATCAAGTTGATAACACAAGTGCTGCGAAACCTCACAACTTTTTTACTGCAAGGGAAATTTGCATACGATACTTGGCTAAATATATAATTAATGTTTTTAAAATTAAATAGCGGATTTGAAATAATAAAGACAAGAGGAACCATCCTCCCTACATCATTGCGTACCTATGTTTGAAAATTAATCAAGCTACAACGTGGAGAACGCCTTTCTTCTTTTGATTATGCATTCAATACTGTATCTGTTACATTTAGTTCTGACTGCTGTTTTTTTACGATTGTAACTGTCAATTGGGGTGTAGGGGGCCCTGGATAGGGGTAGCACCTTTGATGTCTGGCATGCTGCATTCTTGTAGAATGGATGGGCATCACTGGTTCTCATCCACCCCCTAAATCTCTCACATGCTGGCTCCTCGTCCCACACCCCGGGCAACCGCTTCAGCTGGCCGGCTAAACCACGTGAGGGGGTGGTGTTAACATGGCACCACTGGGCGAATGACCTCCTTGATGCAGGTTACCAGCCAAGGCGGACAGGGCTCTCAGATGCACCTGAACGGCTACATGTTGTTGACTAAGGCGAGCCACCGAGTTGGCGGTTATCGGCTGTAGTCTAACCTGGAGAGGGATGGGCTCCGCCAGGTGCTTCTCGCCCTAGATACGCCACGTGAAGGTGTCAACCAACTTTAATTCCATACCGGCTCGGCCGTCGTGCGGGTTAACAAGGACCGCGCCTCTTGCCGAACACCAGGGCGGAGGTGGAAAGTGTGCTACTGGTGCATGCAACAAGAAGATTCGGGCCAGGAATAACATTGTCGTTGGTACCTGGAATGTAAGAACGCTGAGAACAACAGGCAAACTAAAAGAACTTACTCATGAAATGAACAGGTACCGCTGGCATATCCTAGGACTTTGTGAAGTAGGGTGGAAAAACATGGGGGAAACAACAACATACGAGGGACACAAGCTCTACTTCAGTGGAAAAGATGATAAACATGAGCAGGGAGTGGGGTTTCTGGTACACAAGGTATCAAGCCTACTTATCACCATCCACTTGAGAGCTAGCCCATTCAACATCACCATCATACAAGCATACGCCCCAACATCAGACTACAGACTATGACTAGATATAAACAATCCTGAACCAAGTGCCAAAGAAAGACATAGTAGTGGTACAAGGCGACTGGAACGCAAAGGTGGGAAAAGATGCTAGCAAAGACTGGAAAGGCACCTGCGGAAACAACTGCAACAATGAAACCAATGAAAGAGGTCTGAGACTCCTAGAATTTGCCAGCTACAACGACCTGAATAATCGACGAAATAATCAACACATTTTAAACACAGCAGTGACTGAATCTGCCAAAGATGTCCTTGGAAAACAGATAAATACAGGGCATACAACAAGGAAATAAAGAAAGGCATGAAAGAGGCAAAAGAGAAGTGGATAGAGGGAAAATGCCTGGAGATGGAAGGCA
>JAUCMU010000042.1:11828022-11839656 GCA_032275025.1 Enteromius treurensis
CAATTCGTGGTGGATTCACGAAAGTCGAGTAAGAATCGTTCCTGCATCACGAAAAAAACTTGTGCGACCGGTCTGTATTACTAACTCTTCATTAATTTCTTATAAAGTAACATTAATTCATGACTTGTTAACATCCTTAAAGAAGTTATCAATTACACATTTTTTATACATATTCAGCTCATCTATATCAGATATGTGTAGGGGGGCCCTGGATAGGGGTAGCACCTTTGTTGTCTGGCATGCTGCATTCTACTTTTAGAATGGATGGGCATCACTGGTCCTCATCCACCCCCTAAATCTCTCACGTGCTGGCTTCTCGTGCCACACCCCGGGCAACCGCTTCAGCTGGCGGGCTAAACCATGTGAGGGGATGGTGTTAGCATGGCACCACTGGGCGAATAACCTCCCTGATGCAGGTCACTGGCCAAGACGGACAGGGCTCGCAGATGCACCTGAACGGCTACATTTACTTGATCAAGGCGAGCCACCGAGTTGGGGGTTGTCGACTGTGGTCTAACCTGGAGAGGAATGGGCTCTGGAGAGGAACCAACTTTAATTCCATACCAGCTCGGCCGTCGCCCGGGTTAACAAGGGCCACGCCTCTTGCCGAACACCAGGGCAGAGGTGGAAAGTGTGCGACTGGTGCATGCAACAAGAAGATTCGGTTCAGTTGGTACCTGGAATGTAAGAACTCTGAGAACAACAGGCAAACTAGAAGAACTTACTCATGAAATGAACAGGTACCGCTGGCATATCCTAGGACTTTGTGAAGTACGGTGGAAGAACATGAACAAGACATAGTAGTGATACAAGGCGACTGGAACGCAAAGGTGGGAAAAGAAGCTAGCAAAGACTGGAAAGGCACCTGCGGAAACAACTGCAATAGTGAAACAAATGAAAGAGGTCTGAGGCTCCTGGAATTTGCCAACTACAACGACCTGAAGCTGGTAAATACATTTAGATCACACAAGGCATCCAGAAGATGGATCTGGCACAGACCCAACGGAGAACACCACAACCAGATTGATTACATCTTGGTGAATAGGCGCTTCCAATCCAGTGTAAACTTTGCTCAAACACGGAGCTTCCCGGGAGCTGACATTGGAAGTGACCATGAGTTGTTGATGATGACGTTCCACCTACATCTGAAAAAGGTAAACAAACAAGGAAACACGAGAATCAAGTTTGACCTCGACAAACTGAAGGACCCAACAATAGAAGAAGCCTTTCAAGCAATGATCAGGGGGAAATTCGCACCACTCACCATGCCAGATGCAGAAGAAACTGACACAGAAGAAATCATCAACACCTTCAACACGGCAGTCACTGAATCTGCCAAAGATGTCTTTGAAAAACAGCGGCTGGCCAAGAAACCGTGGGTCACATCAGACATTCTTCAGCTGTGTGACAAGAGAAGAGAATTAAAGAAGAAGAGAAAGGAGACAGACGGTGCAGAGAAATACAGGGCAGTCAACAAGGAAATAAAGAAAGGCATGAAAGAGGCAAAAGAGAAGTGGATAGAGGGAAAATGCCTGGAGATGGAAGGCAACTTGACAAGGAACAACAGCAAGAAAGCTTATCAGCTCAACCATACAAGACAAGAAGGGAAGTGTTTGACAGAAGACAAAGATATATTAGAGAGATGGACAGAATACTGTTCAGACTTGTACAACCATAAATCCACTGGAGACCCAGAGGTTCTAAATGTCCCCCCACAGGCGGACAGGGACGATTATCCCATTCTTCATGTAGAGGTGGAGGTATTAATCAAAGTGCTGAAGAAAGGGAAGTCAGCAGGGGTTGACAACGTTTCAGCAGAGTTAGTGCAAGCGGGAGGTGAAGCCATGACAGACGCTCCAATAACGACCTGCACCAACATCTGGAAGACAGGAGAATGGCCTACACCCTGGACTCAGTCACTGATTATCACTCTTCCCAAAAAGGGCAACCTACAGCAATGTCAAAATTATCGCACGATTAGTCTTATCAGCCACCCTAGCAAAGTTATGTTGAAGATCTTTCAGAACAGATTGAAGCCACAAGCAAAGACCATCATTGCCGAAGAACAGGCGGGCTTCAGGGCAGGGCATAGTACAACAGAGTAGATCTTTAACCTCAGAGTGTTAAGTGAGAAGTATCTTAAGCACCAACAAGACCTTTATCACGTGTTTGTAGACTTCAAAAAGGCATTTGACAGGGTGTGGCACGCAGCGTTATGGGCAACCATGACGAAGTACAACGTTAGTATCAATGTGATCAGAGTCATAGAACAGCTGTACAACAAGGCCACCAGTGCAGTCTATTATAATGGCAACATTGGTGAATGGTTCAGAACAACGGTCGGAGTCAGGCAGGGGTGCTTACATCAAGGAAGATGTTTCCTTGATGTGCTGGTGTTCTCTTTATTTGCATTTGTTTTCTTAAATTGCAGAGCGTTGAGCTCTCTCAGTCACCATACATAAGGGTCAATTATTTAAAATTGAGATTTATAAGAAAATGCTTTCCATTGATGTATGGTTTATTGGGATAGGCCAATATTTGTCTGCGACACGACTATTTAAATATCTGAAATCTGAGGAATCTAAATATATAGAAAATTCCCTTTAAAGTTGTCCAAATGAAGTCCTTAGCAATGCATATTAACAATTAAAAAAAAAAAAGTTTTGATATATTTATGGTAGGAAATGTACAAATTTACAAATATTTTCTTGAAACATGATCTTACTCAATATCCTAATGGTTTTTGGAATAAAAAGAAAAAAATATAATTTTGGCCCATAAAATGTATTGTTGGCTATTGCTACAAATATACCTGTGCTACTTAAGACTGCCTATATACTGTATATATATCACATTTATATATTTTTTCCTTTTCTCCTGTAATTCCTCTTGCCAACAGTGGGGGGCAATAAAACACTGTAAATATAAGTCAGAGAAACTTTCTACACCATAAAAAAATAGTTAGGATAGGTTCCTAAAACTAATGATTTTCTACTTTTCAGGAACTAATCAGTAGCGTAACCTTGATTTGATTGATTTCTTGACTTCCCAAAGTAAATTTACTTTCGAATTGTTGCTGATGAATGGTTGGTTTGTGAATTAAAATGTTTACCCTTTTAAGATATTTATTTTGGTAACCACATGTTCCAGTTCTTTCTGTAGAACAAGCAGTATGTATGTATTTATCATTGTATGTTTATTTTTTTAAAAACTAGGCTGCTTTGGTTTTTAAACAATAAATATAATAAAACGAGGAGCAGGGATTTTTCAACTGACAAGCTGGAAAGTGTCCAAAATTATCTAAAACCAACCACAGCCATGTGAATTTTTCATCAAAATGCTTTTTATCTGAAATTAAACAAAACACTTTGCTGGTTACAAATGCTCAGCTCTGTATAAAATCAAGCAACTAATATTTTTTCAGAAGTAAAGATCAAGTTATCTGGGGGAAAATAAATTAACAGTTAGAAATAAAAGTGACTGTAACCTTAAGTAAAATCAGTCCAGCACAAAATACCCATTGGAGTTCAACTCAAACTGCTGCAACACTGACAGCAGGAGTTTCATTTTTAATAAAGGATGATGAATATTTACCAGGTAGCCATGGGAACGGCTATGACCTAAGATCAACTGTCTCTGTAGATCTCACATCTTTCTGTCCTCTTCTCATTTTCTCCTGCTCTGCTTTTTCTTCCTTCCTCCTCATTTTCATTGAAAATCACCGGTTTGAGTCCAGTCATTTACATAAATAAAAGAGAAATAAATTTCACTTACCTAAGGTTTGTCCAGCGAGCACCCTTGTGTTCTCACCAGCCACAGCCGATCGAGCGTTCCTCTCGCACGCATACTGGACGAAAGCAAAGCCCTTGTGCACAGAGCAGCCGGTGATCTTCCCATACTTGGCAAAAATTAGCTCAATGTCAGTTTTCTTGACCACAGCAGTGTTGAGGTTGCCAATGAACACTCTGGAATTCAGTGAGCGAGGATCTGTCTTGTTTGTTATATTGCTGGTTTGAGTTTTCCCAGTCATCCTTCTCAGGATGTCCTGAAACACACATAAAACAAATATTAAAGAAAAATGTTTGAAACCGTAACATTCAGATTTTTATATTCCATACAACACAAAGAACTAGAACTCTTTTTAAAAAAGTAATTAAAGTAACTCTATCCCTGTCCTGACAACTTACGGAGAGTTTAGCATGGTAATATTCCTGGCAGTGTTTATATGTTTGGTCTTGATAGAATAGATCTGAGCTGAGCAAATACCAAGACTTTCTACTTCCAATACATCCACCGACATGCTGCTGTGAGCAAATACTGAGGAAATACTGCTTCTGCACATATAATATTTGAAATAACACCCATGTATAGTATGCTTGAAATCACCCCATAGCAGATCTTTATAGGTGGAGCAGGGAAAAGTGGAGGGTGTCTAAAGCATGCGACAACTGTTACAGCAAGCTAGTCAAGTATCTGAAGTTTGATGAGCGAGCTCATTGGCTGCTAATGTTTAGAACCCACTGTCGTAAATATAGCACAGTCGTAATTACAGTAAATTGCTCTACACAAAATGTTCCCAGTCATCTCAATTGCAAATACAATCACTTTAACAGACTTAAGACTTTAAGAAGTTCTATTCTATTCTGTCTCGACTATGTATAGAATATCGCTTTGCATACACAGTGTATTTCCTAATTTCATCTGAAAGATGTGAACAAAATATCTAAAAACTCTTATGTATAAATATCTATTTACATTATAAAGAGAGAACCGACTTTAGTAAACGCATTAGTTTAGGTATTGAGTTATACAATGTTTCAGCAGACTCATTCAATACATGTACCTGTTCACTTCCTAACCCATCTCCATGGCAACACAGACATATTAAAAGTTATTTTCAAGGGTTATTTTCAGATACTGTACCTACTCCACCCATTCACACCTTCCTCCCGAAACAAACTTTAATTGCAAATAACTGCAGCTGCTATAAAAGTTTTTTTGTTTGAATGCTATTTATATAAGGTGATCCCCTGATCCTGTCAAAATATTTTTTAAACACTCTTTTCATGTATGCAGAGCCTATACATCTGGCTGATGTGGCAGCCCTGGGGTTGACACCAGTCAGGATGAGCTGTCAGGAGCACTACAGTGTGAGAACGCTGAGACGTGTGAAGTTCACACTCACAAAAAAGCTTCTGATATAAGGTTTCTCTTGTCTGTCACTGAAAGTGATAACAAAGTGTTTCTTCGGGAATCTCTTGCATGTATTACAAGTAAATATAGCCGATAGAGCAAAGCTATTGCTGTCAAGGGCAATATCCACTTTCATCTACAATTATGAAATCAAAATTGGAATTTTGTGGTATTTAGTTGAAGTCCAGGGCTCAATAAGATTTGTATTGTTTTTGAAATAAGCTTCTAAAGCTTACCAAGTCTCAATGTTTTTGAATAAAATTACAATAAATAGTTATAACAGTACGAATGTGAAATATTAATACAGTTTAAAAGGGACATATGATGTTGCTATTTTGTGTATCTAGTGTAATGCAATGTGTTTATGTGATATAAGGTGCAAAAACACATTATTTTCCACACACTGTATAAAAATTTTTTGTCTTACTAACCCTCATTGTTTGAACAGTTTTATTTGTTTAATGGTTTTATTAAAAATTAATAAATAGGAAAACAAAATATATAATTATGACTCATCCTGCACTCTATACAGCTTTTTTGTCGAATCAAATGTACTTTAGAATAAACTTGCCCCTCCCCTCATTAACAACTTCTGACTACTAAACCAAGATCATGGCTAAACTAGTCTTTAAGCTATTAGAAAAGAGCTATTTAAGAAACGTGCTTCATTTTTTTTTTTTTTATATAGAAGGAACAACGCAACTTCCTCAGATACCTTTACATCAAATAGATATAGAAACAAAAGAACTATTCAATCCGTGAGACAGTGAGTCAACCGCTGTGACTGATCCTCAGCAACACCAGCATCCAGCTCTCATCATACCTACCGAATCACTGATGCATGAACACCTTTTGCTTCCCTGTGTAAACAATAACCTCACCTCATTCTCTCAGGTTGACAGGCATAGCAGCGCTCTGGCATTGTGACTGGACATGACATTTCTATTCCCTTTCAAACTCCATCACTTCACCAGCTCCACTGAACCCTTGCACATTCCGATATTCTATTACATATTTCCCATTTTACACACTCTACAGTACTTCACACTTCTCCTAGATTTACTGGTTAAGGGTGAATGTACGTGACCATTAAAATCAAATAAATGTGGCCTCAGGCCATCTCTATTCTCTACTAAAAACATCTAATTAAATTAAATACAGTTTAATAGTTTACATTTAGTTAAGAATTATTGTTCATCTTGTGTCTAGTTGTATTGTTGTACATTGCAACAGATTAAGATATAAATGTACCAAAATGACCAATTATTTTAATGTCCATGTATAGTATATATTTATTTAGCCTTGTCATAAACAGAATAATATTCTTGCATTTATCTAATGCAGGTTTTGATTTTAAACTTGTTTATGCCTGTATAACTGTATATATTCTACAGTAGTGTTTCCTGGTGCTGTGCTTGGCCAGATGACAGTTTCTACATGAAAACTCTCAAACACTTCATACAGAATACATAAAAAAATCATCACAAGACAGTCTACCTATCCAGTATACAGCACACCTCAGCTACACTTAGCATTCACATCTTCATGAGATAATGAAGGACCATTTGATGTGTATCATGTTCTTATGGAAATTGCAAAAGCAGTAAAAGGTATAATGTTCTTTATTAACTATTCAGCGCAATGAAATTCTTTTAAAACCTTCCTCCTGCCATTAAGTGGACATTTATTTAGCTCTTAAGTTGCTCCCTCTGCTTGGTGATCCCAAACAAAGAGTAAAGTCAACCAGACATGTGTAAGTGGGTCACTAGAGCAGTGACTAATTAGCTGGTAACACAATGGACTGCAGCTGACATGACAGGTGCATGACAAAACAGGGTCAGTTAAAGGTTGAAAGCCATTTATATATGAACAGTGCAGATGACGTTATCCGGGGCACTGAAATTGTTTCAAAACATCTCACTGAAGTCATATTTAAGTCGACACAGATAACAACAGAGCTTGCTTACATCACTGTTAACTCTCAAAAGCAAAACAAATGACTTAAAACAATTAATTGTGTGGGGGTTTTTTAAATAGTAAATGAATGCTCCTTTTTAAAATATCCAAACTCACACTTAACATTCGCTGTGAAATGACTTTTATTTTGTGATTTATTATTTTGTCAACTTGTTTTCGTTAAAGTAGAGCAGATTTTGTATTTAGTCTATGTACATTCATTTTTGAGAGAAATCATCATTATTTGTGGATAATTTTAAGTTCACTTTGAAAATAAGGTGTAAAAGCTCAGAACATTAAGGGCTCTGATCAGTCAGATCCAAACAAAACTTGTGCTATTTGAAAGAAAAATGGGTAAAAGACTTCAGCACCCATAATGCACCTGGCTCTCAGACTGTCTGTAGGCAGGAAGTACATTTATGTCACTCTTCTTTTGCTGACTAATATATTTCCTGACTAATTTATTTATTCTGCCATAACAATACAAAGCTGATTGAAAATCTGTGTGAAGTCTACCTTTAATCAAATATTTTGAACAGGCGAGAAACTGTTAAAAATATTAAATGATTTGAGAAAGATTTAATCTTAAGTTAAGATTTAAATTCCAGTGAGAAGCCTAATAGTCTGTGTTTCTGAAAACATGACAAAATGGGGTGGTTTATACAATCGTCCTCCAACTCATGTTTTTTTTCTCAATTAAACTAGAGAAAAAAAGGATCCTTCCTAATGTGTAGGTGTCTACATAATGAAACTTTGCTGGGAGAGATGTCCTGTATGGAGTTTAGGGTATCTCTGACCAGATAGAGTGATTTTAATCTATCCGCCATCTCTGAAGAAGTATATGGCAGGACACTTGCAGCTTATTCCTGCTATTAAAAATGACACGTTATATAAATAAACATACTTTTATCTGTATTCAGGTTTGTATTTAGAAAGCAAAGCTCTGAGGAACACTCAGGAATTCTGTCCAGGTATCATATGGTAGATACTCCCATGCCTTGTAGAATTCCCAATGAGAGATAAGCCTTACTTGGGGAAAGGATATTTCATGGCTGGCTTCCCCCACCTGTCCCTTGACTGACACATTCTGAATAGTAAATCATTCTTCTCAGAATAACATACATCTTCCGCACTATACTTCTTGACTCTAAAAGAACAATATTGATTAAAGAAAACGGGTTTGCAAGAAGACTGTGAGCATCTTATCTAGTTGTGGACATGACTGATTATTATGTTTTTGCCCCTGCTGTGCTTGTACAAAAGAAATATTGCAACTGGCTGAATAAATTGAAAAGGAAATCTGTGAAAGGCATGCGATTTTCTTCAACCTCGCAGGAAGTTTAGGCCTTTAATTCTCAAAAGTATCCCCTCATAGACCAATCATTTTAATAAGGTGAAGAACATTTATTGCAAAATGTATACAGTGGGTACGGAAAGTACTCAGACCCCCTTACATTTTTCACTCTTTGTTATATTGCAGCCATTTACTAAAATAATTTAATTCAAATTTTTTCTCATTAAATGTACACACAGCACCTCATACTGACAGAAAAACACAGAAATGTTGACATTTTTGCAGAACAAAAACTGAAATATCACATGGTCCTAAGTATTCAGACCCTTTGCTGTGACAAAGGTTAGTTCAGGTGCTGTCCATTTCTTCTGATCATCCTTGAGATGGTTCTACACCTTTATTTCAGATTTATTTAGACTTTATTAGGAAAGCCACACACCTGTCTGTATAAGACCTTACAGCTCACAACGCATGTCAGAGCAAATGAGACTCATGAGGTTAAAGGAACTGCCCGAAGAGATCAGAAACAGAATTGTGGCAAAAAAAAAATTGTTAGTTTCCAAAAACATTGCTTGCTTTTTCAGCTGCAGGGACACCTGGGCCAATACTTTCTCCAGATTGATCAGGACCGAAGACTGGGCTGAAGGTTAACCTTCCAACAAGACAATGACCCTAAGCACACAGCTAAAATAACAAAGGAGTGGCTTCACAATAACTCTGTGACTGTTCTTGAATGACCCAGCCAGAGCCCTGACTTAAACCCAATTGAGCATCTCTGGAGAGACCTAAAACTGGCTGTCCACAAACGTTTACCATCCAACCTGACAGACCTGGAGAGGATCTGCAAGGAGGAATAGCAGAAGATCCCCAAATCCAGGTGTGAAAAACTTTCCCAAAAATACTGATGTCTGAATACTTAAGACCATATTTCTTTTTTAATAAATCTGCAAAAATGTCAACAATTCTGTGTTTTTCTGTCAATATAGGGTGCTTTGTGTGCATTCATAAGGGGGGAAATGAACTGAAATGATTTTAGCAAATGGCTGCAATATAACAAAGAGTGAAAAATTTAAGGGGGTCTGAATACTTTCCATACCCACTGTAAAAATTACTGGTAATACCTGTAATGTTGGCCTTGAGAGGTTTATTGTTTGTATTAAACAGCACCAAAAGCAATATTATAAATTTGAGCAAATTTAATAAAATTGTATGATAATAATAAAAAATAAATATTAGATGTATTAATTATAATAGTTATAATCACAACAACACAATAAACTATTATTATTTCAGTGTTGATAACAATAATATTAAACTGTCGTTGTTGTTATTTTGTTATCTGTCTTAATGATAAATAAACATATTCATATTTAAATTAATAATAATTGGAATAAACATTTCTGATTTTTTATGTCTGTCAATCATTTTATTAATATAGAGTAGGTTTATTATTAATAATGTGGTTGTTATTATTAATATTATTATTATATGAGGAGTTTATTTGTAAAAACTAAATAACTAAATAACAGAATTATCTATTTTTGCTAATTAATTTCATATTAATGTGTGTGTATTACTGTATTATATGTGTATTAATAACCTTTAATAATTGTTTGAATATAACTATATGCCTCTTGTTTTTGTCAAGCAGTACATCTATTTAAAGGGTGTGGTAACTAATGTATTAATGAGCATTTACATTCAAATAAATGCTCATCCAGTTGTCCACAACAATTCTTATAAAGAGTACATTTAATTGAGGCTCAAACAGTGAAGGCGAATAGATGAGTGATTAAATAGTGAACTATTCCTTTAATACGAAGAGGAAATTAAAAAACTTGGTCAGTTAGTAGAAAAAACACTTCTACTGTGAACACTCTGCCCTCCTCCCTTCAGAAATGATTGCGACAAATGTCAGAAGATATTCAGGGTATCATTTTATGTGTACTACCAGTTGGCCAATATTAGTGCTTTGGAGCTCTTGAAAAGCACAGATTTTGTCCTGATGGTCCTTGTTTAGACTACTGGCTGAGTTGCTTTAGACTCAGTGTGCTTCTGAGCAGATACAATCTGAGCGGGATGTGGACATGATGAATGGTTTAGTGTAAGAGGCTGGCACTTCACTGCATTTTCATGGTCTGTTCTTTATCCCTTCTCTCTCTATATATCTCTGACTACCACACACACACACACACACACACACACAGGGCTGCTTCCCCCTGCTGGGCTGGATGGGAGATGAGGGGGGGAGGGAGGATTCTGGCAGCTCTAATGCTGATTCTGGTTGGTTTTTGCACATACATGGATATTCACATACAGTATGCACATGACACCCCAAGCAAACTGATTTATCAGCTATTAATCAGAGCTGGATTCTCCACTGGGGGGCTTGAATTATTAGCAGCAGAGGCTGTGATCTGAAATAGATGGCAGAGTTAGTGGTCGATACTGCAGGTGTCTGCAGATATTGAGAGTGTAGAGAGGGTTTAGTTTGTGCGGTTGGACATGTTTGCTTGTGAATGTGTATGTAATCAGCCTACTTGACTGATTGCTGTTTGTTTAACACGCTGGCATGTTAAAATGTCCACATCAGCTATAATGTACAGTGCTTTGATATGTTAATTCTTGGCTTTTTATGTTACACGTATCCTGAGAGCAGGGCATTGGTAAACATTGTGGTTGCTCAGCCAGTATTTAATATATAATGTTAGTATGAGCATGGTATGAGCATGATGCTAGAAACATCAAGGTTGTGGATTTGATTTTCACACATGCCGATAAAACATGTACCTTGAAACGCTCTGGATAAAAGCATCTACCAATTACACAAATAGATTAAATGCAGTCCTAACATGTGTCAGTGCTTAGAATATGTGGGTCAATGACATCCCGCTCATTTATTTATCTTTTTATTTATTAGTTTTAAAAATGCATTAAAACTTGAATTCATTATTTAATAGGGGTTGCACGGTTCACAAAACCCACGGTTCGGTTCACGGTTTTAGGGTCACGGTTTCCGGTTCGGTACGGTTCTTGTTATTTTTTCTTTTAGTCTTTAACACTCCAGAAATGTATTTCAGCATATGATATATAGCTTAATTATCCACAATTTAAGATACAGTAATAAAAAAGTTATATCATGACATGTAATCATGCATAAACTGAATTTGACTTGACTTAAAGCACATTAT